>LBNU01025379.1:9721-45036 GCA_014162995.1 Artemisia annua
CTCAGAATTCACAGCAATACCATCCGGAAATTGTTGCATCGTAGCAGCAAGTTCATCAACATTACCAATAGGCACATTAGCCTTCTTCTTGTTGAAAAACCCCTTATTCATCTCTCCCTAAAACCCTAACAAAACAAAACAGTAAACTCGACCAAGCAGGAAAAAACCCTAACTATAACAGTTAGGGTTTAAGCGAATCACACCACCCCTTCAACCTCCAACCATATTCGAATAATATAAAACGATAAAGCGTCAACCAGCAAATAAATACCAAAACTAAACCCTAACCGACTATATTAAACCGATTAAAGAAACCCTTAAGTCAGTTAAAGAGTAAAAGTGAATCCCTAATCGATTAAAGAAAAAACGATTAAGGATTTGGTTAGGGTTACTGTAAACCAACGATTAAAAACCCTGAGTAATAATCCACCTAAAACGATCCCACAACAAGTGTAATCCGACAAACAAACTGATCAAGTTGTAAAGAACACGAATGTTAATCACAAACAAGAACAGATTGACGCAAGAAACATAGAATTAGAATCAATTTAGGAAGAAAACCGATTAGGAATAGAAGGGAAAAAAATCGCCAGAGGGAGAGTATTTTTTAGGGTTTTTTTATCTGAATACTCAGGGAGTATTGCTAGTTCTTGACAGAGTAAATGTTCTTCTTAAATATTAAGTAATCAATAGAAGTGATCATTTACTCTTGGCAAACATTCTCTTATAGACACAAGTATGAGGTCTTCATGTGAGGGATTGTTGTCATGTCAAACATCTAGTGAGAAGTACACCTTCCATTTAGTGGTTCGAAACTATTATTTGGAAGAACAAATACCCTCTTTTGCGAAAAGTGTCGACAACAGTTGACTCCAACTTTATCAAACTTGTGCTTGTCTTGACTTTCTTTACAGTCACTTACTCTTACTTTTTTACTTTTGGAATAGTCTCGCCTAAACATGTAAGATACTTTAAATGTCAAAATATCCTTTCATCTTTGTTCACATAGAGATATCTGAATCATCGAGTTTTCGTCAAGACTTGCTGATTCGAGTCTTCAACTCCTAGTTCAAGTGTTCCACTTGCTGGCACCGAATTAGAGAGGAAACATGTCAAGTTATCTTGGTTCCTTTAAGTGTCGCTGATAGAACCTTACCTTGATGAAGACACTCGTTGATTTCTTTATCAGTGATATTAATTATACCTACAATAATTTGTGTTTGAATCCAGTAAGAGAGAATTGGTCGCTAAATTAACCACTTTTTCACTACAATTTCAAAATGCTATCAAACAAATTTTTTGAACAAAAAAAGCTTTTGATCTATTTTACATTGTAGTTAACCAAAGAAAAATCCCAACAAATTGTTTAATATCACTACTATCCTAGTCACCCCTTTGAATTATATACCCAACATATAAAGCTTGCATACTTTGGATATAAGAACATTGGACATGTACCATACATTATTAAAGCAAGCTTCCCTTAAAGGAATTGAATACAAAAGAAAACATGAAGAAACTTACTACACAAATAAAAGAGAATATGTACATACAAAAGCAACATGTTGTACCAAAATAAATACACTCCAAGTGAAACATGGTAACAATATCAAACCTCCTGGCTACTCTTATACTATCACCACTTTTGTTAAGGGTAAATACGTCTTGTTTCAGACCTTGTTCTTACAGTACAATTATCATTATTGGTGTAAGGGACAAATACATCGTTGGGACATAAACATTTTATATTTATTTAATAACTTGTTGCCCCTTTTGTTGAAACATCAAACACAAGGGTGTTGGATGTTCATTAGTGAAAAAAGCAAGGTTAAACTCACACACACACAGTTTCTAGAAAGGAAAAACATCAACAAACATACACACAGAGGTTAAATATTTCCTTTTCTAGGCAAGAGTATCTAGAGAGACTAGTTTTGGTTTGTTTGGTTCTCTGAAGAAAGAAAGAAAGATGGGAAGAGGTAAGGTACAGTTAAGGAGGATAGAAAACAAGATAAACAGACAAGTAACTTTCTCAAAGAGGAGAGGTGGTTTATTGAAGAAAGCCCATGAAATTTCTGTTCTTTGTGATGCTGAAGTTGCTTTAATTGTCTTCTCCAACAAAGGAAAACTATTTGAGTTTTCTACTGACTCATGGTACCCTTTTCTTTTCCTCTTATATCCATTCTATCTCTTCATATAAATTCTTATTTCATACAAGTTTCTACATCTGCAAAACATTCTTTTTTCTACTAAAAACAATCATTTTTTTCTTTTCTTGGTGGCATGTTTTTAAGAAAGATAAAAACACATTTATACAATTATTCTTTTCTTAGATCATAACAAGTATCAGATGGACTAATGAGTTCAGATCTATGCATATATAGTATGTTTTTAACTATATTAGTATTAGTTTCTCTATATATCTCAGATTTTAATCCAACAGTACGTAGTTTCTTAAATATATATACGCTGACTAGAAAGTTAAAGATCTGATCTTTTTTTCTGGAAGATCAAGCATACTTCAAGGCTGTTTTTGAGTACTTTTTTTCTTGTATTTTTTATTTTTATTATTTTTTTTTTTGGTATATAAATATATAGTTCTAGCTTATTATGATCTCATAATAAAATTTGTGTTTTTGTGTGTTACTATAAATCTGTACGTACCTTCTTTTACTTGAAAGATTTAGAAACAGTCCGTACTAACTTATCACAAATGAGTAGGTGGGTTCTGATGTTAAGAGTTATTTATGACTTGGTGTGTTTGTGTTACCAGATGTAAGTTAGATACAATTGAATTAAAAGCTAGCAAGATGCTGGAAAAATACAAATAATATAGAGGATAATAGATTGTTCCATGGGTTACTAAACCAAACTATCTATGTTTCATATGTTTGTTTTCAATAACTTACTAAATCATCGTAACATTTATTTCGTAAAATATTATCTAGCTATTAGCTCTAAGTATCTTATTATGAACTTCTTAATTATTTCGTAAAATATTATCCAGCTATTAGCTCTAAGTATCTGATTATGAACTTCGTAAATATTTCGTAAAATATTATCCAGCTATTAGCTCTAAGTATCTTATTATGAAATTAACCATCTATATATAATGTTTTTTGCTTATAATATCTCCTCTCTTCCTTCTAGTTTTCACCTGATCTTCTATATAAAATTGACATGTGAATGATATTTCATGTTTGTTTTGTAATTTTTTTAATAAACGAAGAAGAGCTAGCTACTTTTATAAAATGTTGTGCTTTTGTTATTAAATCCGTTGTGGAAAATTGAAGTCATGTTTTACAAGACTATATACTTTTATAAAGACTATAAAGTATAAAGAATCTGTGTACTTGGAAATGTAGTTTTTAGGCCATATTTTGGCTGCATATAAACTCTCTTTGCTTGTGTTAAATCAATTTTGTAGCTAAACCAAGAGTACTTGGAGGTTAATGATATTATTCTAAAATCATTTTAATTGTTACAACAAAAGTTATTTAAATTTTCTTACATGAATTTAAATTGTTCAATAAGATTATGGAACCGCGCTATTTGCTAGATTATATTTTGATTTCAGACATTACTAAGTGGCGTTCTGGGGATGCAACTTGGTGATGTTATTGGATTTCAAAGCAATTGTAATCTCTTCCTAGCTTCTCGGTAGCTTTAGTGAAATCCGTCGTTCAAAAAAAAAGAGCTGTTATTGGATAGTTGAGTTTCGGCTTCTCTCCAACCAACTTGATGGTTTCTTTGGGTCCTTAAGATTAAGTCCTACTATTTCTCTGAATTAAACTCGACTATAATTGGAGTTTGCATGCCTCAGATGACCACGGACATGAGATAAGTGTCAAAGTTCTAGAGAGTTTATTCGCAAAGCTGACTACTGATATATATTCAGTACAAATTAGTCCACTATCAGTACCCATATCATATGCACAGCCAATCCTTCTATGAAACTTGGAGGACAAAGGGAATAATAATTATAAATAAAAAATAAAAAAATACAAAAAAAAAATAAAAAAAGGAAGAAGAAGAAGAAGTAATTTTAATGATGGTTATGATCATGATGGCCTAAATATAATTTCTACCAGTACCAATCATGAACTTAGAAACTGCAAACGTATCCGAAATAATATCTATATATATGAGATATCTTCACCGCATATGAAGATGAATGAAGGGTTTTCGACCAACCAAAATAAGATCAATGAAGTTTACTCTTCGCCGAGTCTTATAGCTAGTACTATAAGTGGTAATACTGCTCAAGCTTTATATACGAAATCTATATCGTCCTATATTATTCTCTCTCAGCCTTAACTTGTTTCCTAAAACATTTTATTACATAGTTAAAAATGTATTACACTAAAAGTTATCGATTAGTAGATACAAAGACAATATATGATAATTATATCGCTTAGAACTAAAAACCAACTATCTAAAGGCGTGACACTTCCCCCAAATAGAGTGGCGGATCGGAGCAAAATTTTATGTCAACCGAGGGTCATTTTACATTAAACGTCTATCAAGTCACAATGCTTGGCATCTCTATCCTCTCACCAATATATACTCATTTCAGATTCTCCAAGATTTAATTGTCTTATATGACTACTCCCATTCTTCATTTTTTCCAGGATAGGATCTTGCCTGTGGGAAAAACAAACATTCAAAAGTATAAGACTGCATATCAATTAAGCAATTGCATAGCCTTAAACTTGTGGTCAGCAATTAACAAACATATATATATTTTTCACATGATGCACCTTTTGTCTTTCTAATGTATTTGAAATACACCTATTCCAATTGCAAGAGAATATCATTTTACGTTCCCCTAATAAATCTTTATTTTTTTTTTTTTTTTTTTTTTTTTTTTTTTTTTTTTTTTTTTTTTTTTTTTTTTTTTTTTTGGGAGGCGGGATTTATTATTACAGCACCTAGCGAGATGCTAGACAAAAGGATTACGTAATATTGTTACAAGCAATAATTGGATCATTGAACCATTCAATTCAATTGGAATTGAATTTTTTATTCCTATTGCGAATCAAAGAGTAGGAAAGAGGCTTGACTTCTTCACCGAGGGTGTCTTTCCTAGAAGGTTTGAGAACAAAGCATCGTGGTTTCTAAATCTTGAAATGATGCCAGATAATTAGGAGGAACCGATCCACTCCAAGTGATTAAGGAGTGAATATCATTCGGGCATATCTAGTCTTAACGGAAGGAAAAAATAGAACAAAAAATTCTTATAGCAATAAATTGCAGATGATATTTTTGTTAAGATAGGACATATCTATTATCTAGTCTTAATAACCTTGGTCCACAATATGTGTATACTACGGTATATATTTATCTCCTCTAAATTATGATTTCATCAAAGATGTATCATGCAGAGTCACACCATAACTTTTCAAAACCTCATTCTTGTGTCAGAGTGTCTTCTCAGTACGTTAGCTACTGGTCCCATATTCAGCTTCTCCTTGGACAGTTCTTCGCGATCGTTATTGATTGTTGTCCAACATTTATTTCGCTTGTCACCTTTAGCTCATGATAATAATCATTGCAAAATCATTGTCCTTCCTTTTTTTTCGAGTTATCGATACTTTATTCTTAGTTGTCCTTCCAAAATCCAAATGTCTGTTCAGAAAACCTGCAAAACTTGTTATAGTGCTTCCTTATCCCTGTCGTCATGTCTATAGTGTATTAGATTATTCGACCCTTGTGTTCTAGTCATCTTGCTTTTTGGACCCTGGATATTTATTTACTTCGTTAATATCTATATGTATTTTAGCAGTGTCAGTATCTGTGGATGAAGGATGCCATCTTTACAACATTTCGTTCATAATCTGCAGTGATATACCAATTACCTCTGCTGTTTTTCTATAGCCAAAGCTCACATCAACATTATTGCCGTTAAATAAACGTGTATATATATATATATATATATATGCATTCAGCGGCCTTTATGTTTCTTTTATCATGGCCTCCACCTTTTATTTATATGGCACCTTATATGCTGTTTTTATCTTCTCTAAACATTATCAGGAGTGTATTTTCAATACTAACAAGTTCTTTCCCAACGGAAATATATCATTTATTACTTCAAGGAGCTAGAGTTAACAATATTTAAGTAATAACAAGAGTTTTTACCTTAAATATCGTGTAAACAGTAATATTTCTCAATACCAAAATGAGATATATATACATACAATAATCCAACTGGTGATGATAACACGTATGGCACTTAATGTAATATCTTCATCATTAAGAGCTGACGAGCACTTAGTTTAAAGGTTCATGATGATACAATTAAACATGAGTCTGACCCTAGATGAAACATAAGCTATTTATATTCATATAAGCTTCCCAGATTGAAGTATCAGTTCATCAGCTGCAATTAAACGCAAAGACCTAACCATATACTACTATGATACTAGAATAAAATGATGATGAGAATAACAAACTAATAAAGGTTTACTCATATCATTTTAAGTGAATCAGTGGACCTAGAAAATTGGAAGATGAGAGAGATATTCTTACACTGATAATACCTGTCATAGATCTATTTACTTTTCTCCAAAACAAATGTGGTATCACTAATATCCAGATGTAAGCTAGATTGCTTTTATGCTTTGTTCATAGATTTAGGTTCCAATGGGATAGCTAATTGATAAAAGATTATATGCATTTGCTGTTCGATAATACACTCGTTGTATCCAAATTTAGTATCACTAAACCCCCTCATAGTAGTGTCGCTAGGGTGTGCTTCAATCATGAAATACCATTTACACATGTTAGACCAGTGGAGTCCGAATTAAGTTTATGCATCTAATAAGAGATGGATATACATTCTCACCGTTAACTATAGATATGCTAAGTTCATACGTCTCTGGTTCTTATACTAGTCCTATTTAATTAATTGGACTTAGTTCATTTAATGTTCTTGTACGTTTTGAGTTGTAACAGTATGGAAAGCATCTTGGAGCGCTATGAAAGATATTCTTACACTGAGAGACAGCTTGTTGCAACAGATGCTACACCGGTACCTTAGATCATATTCAGTTTTTTTTTTTTTTTTTTTTTTTTTTTTTTTTTTTTTTTTTTTTTTTTTTTTTTTTTTTTTTTTTTTTTTCCTGCAAGAATCATTTATAGTACCCATCAATTTCACTAAGAACGCATGTTTTTTGTTGCTTGTTATAGTGTAATTGGATTTAAGTCTAGATAGTTTTTTCTCATCACTTGATAATAAATCTGTATACATCCACAGAGAAGCTGGACCCTAGAGTACAACAAACTAAAATCAAGGGCTGAGCTATTGCAAAGAAATCACAGGTCAGAATCTTTATATATCATTTACGTACAGATTTCTTCTCATCCAAAATAAATAAATAACTATATGAAACATAACCGTTTAAATTTTTGGTTGTTTATCTAATTGTTTAGGCACTATATGGGTGAAGATATAGAGTCATTGAGCTTGAAAGAAATCCAGAATTTGGAGCAACAGCTTGATACTGGTCTCAAGAATATTCGCACAAGAAAGGTACGAATGCTTGCAATTTATTTAATTGTTTACTGAATGTATTTATAGACCATGTATTTACTAGAAGTCTTTTCTTACAGAACCAACTCCTGCATGAATCAATCTCCGAGCTTCAGAAAAAGGTAGGCATCTTATTTCTGTTTGCTTATTGCTTTTACAATGTGCTTCTTTTGCATTTCATTTGAGATTTTATATGTTTTAATCATCTATATGTGTCCTTAAAAACTTATTTACCATATTAACGTTTCTCGTATTTTATAGTTTTTTTTTCAGACTTCTAAAAAATGCTGTAGAATCGATGCACAGGTTGTTTCACAGGTTTATTTCCATAATTGAATTCCGACATAAGAACAAGATTTGACAAGAATATGATTTTTATTAACAACATAATCTTGTTGGGCCATAATGTTATAGAAGCAAATGATTAGGGTACTTTAGTGTTTATATTATGTATTTAGATTAGAAGTCTGTAAACCCAATTGTATTGGGCTAGGTCCAATAAGAAACGGTTATATGTTAGGCTTACAACGTTTAGAAAAGTTGTGTCGCTTAGTTTTATGGAATCGGTATGTCTGTTCATGAAGACAACGATTCTTTAGTATATATAGGGCTAAGTTCTGTAAACAAAAAATCACAATCGATTAATACAGATTCAAATAACAAGTGTTGATTAGAGTTCAATCATTGTGTTTCACCAAAGACTTTAAAGGATACAGTGGCATCAGAGCCAAAGGTTCAGGGAACCAGAGACAGAGAGGAAGATCAGCGATTCAGGGAATCGCTTTTAGAGAAGAAATACTAACGATTCAGGGAATCGTTCCACAAAAGAGGAAGAGACAAATTGATTCAGGGAATTAATTAAGAAGAAAACCGATTGAGGGAATCGTTTCAAGATAAGAGAAGAGAGACAAAGAAGAAATTGATTCAGGGAATCAATAAAAAAAAAAAAAATTAAGTAGAAAGATCAGAGAAAGAAGGATTACAAGCCAAAAGGAAAAAAGGCAAGAATTGATTAATACGTGGTTAGTACAGGGATCAAAGTCAGAAATTCACGGAGTGGGTTCGCAAAATTCCAGGTTTCACATTCTTATTTAATCTGGAATTTATATTTTAGATTTTTATACCTATACAAGAGGTTGGGTTTAGATTTTGTTGATTCCGCGTTAGAAAATTAGAAAGAAAAATCGTAGTTTGGTTTTAGAAGAAACCAAGAGTGAAGATCATTCGGAAAGAGAATATGTCAGTGTCAGATAAAGAGACAGTAATACATAAGGAAGTTGGTTCTTCCCAATTTCGATGTCCTATGTTAAAGTCCACAAACTATACTGTGTGGGCAATTCATATGAAAACCATACTTAGGGCAAACGGATTGTGGGAAATGATAGAACCTAAAGGAAATACAGAACCAGATGAAAAGAATGATATGACGGCGACTGCGTATCTGTTTCAAGGACTTCCTGAAGATATGATTTTACAAGTTGCAAGTTGCAAAAGTTCAAAGGAAATTTGGGATGCACTAAAGACAAGGCATGTTGGTGTAGATAGAGTGCAGAAGGCACGTCTTCAAACACTCAAGACGGAATTTGAGATGTTGAAAATGAAGGAGGAAGACACTATCGATTCATTCGCCGCAAGGTTAAACAGTATTGTCACTAGGGCAAGTGGTCTTGGATCAACGTTTGATCAACCGACTTTAGTACGGAAACTTTTAAGTTCTGTACCTAGAAGGTTCGTTCAAATTGTTGCAACCATTGAACAATTCGCTGATTTGGAAACGATAACTCTAGATGAGACAATTGGGAGATTAAAAGCGTATGAGGAAAGGACCAATCTAATGGATGAAGGCCTAGTGAACGATCAAGAAAAACTGTTGTATACACGACATGACAAGAACTCTGGTCGTGGAAGGCGATTTGGGAACTATGGACAAGGAAGGTTCAACTCATCACAAGGGAAGTGGAAAGAAGATAGAAAAGGAAGCATCTCGTGTGATGATTCCAGGAATAAAGATGAAGGTTATGATAGGAGGAATAGAAACTCTAGAGATCAGAACCATTCCAGAAGAGATATGAGAGAAGTAGAATGTTATAACTGCCATGATTTTGGACATTATGCTAGAGATTGTCCTCAAGAAAAGAAAGCACAAGAGGAGTCAAACCTAGTATACGAAGATGAAGAACCGACTCTCTTAATGGCAATTACTGAAGAACCAGAATGGACAGGTTCGGTCATTGAAAGGGATAAAGTTCAAGGAAAAGAAAAGTCAGAACTAGAAAGTGACATGAAGAAAGAATTGGAATCTTGGAAGTCAGATATGCTTCGGGATTTTGAGATGAAGAAACAAGAATTCGAGACTGAGTTGAGAAACAGAGAAATATGGTTTGAAAGGCAAATGCGTGAAAAGGAGAAGTCATTTGCAGAAAAGTTAGACAGAGAATTTGAAAAACTGAAACCAGAAAGGGTCCAGTTAGAGAAAGAAAAGAAATGCAAAGGAAGTGGAGAGATGTCATCCAGTAATGTTTTATCACCAGATAGCAAAATTGCCAGAGAATCGGGTTGCAAGAAGAGGAAACAAGAAACAGTTCGTGACTTACCAACCAAAGATGGAACCCTTAAATCAAAAGAAGATGGTGTACAGGATAAAGGTGGTGACATTCAAAGAAAGTATGAAGGCAAAGATCGTGCCACAAGTCAAGAAGATGTGGATCAAGATGAGAAGCAAGTTGTGGGCAGAAAACCGAAGTTCAGAGACATAAGGTTGCAAAAGCACGAAGGTGTTGAAGGCATGGATCAAGCATGGAAGGAAAGACTGGAGCTTCATCTCATGAAGACAAGTGAAGAAGACTCCATTGCTGTCTATAACATGGGGGGGGTGAATGTTGGGCCATAATGTTATAGAAGCAAATGATTAGGGTACTTTAGTGTTTATATTATGTATTTAGATTAGAAGTCTGTAAACCCAATTGTATTGGGCTAGGTCCAATAAGAAACGGTTATATGTTAGGCTTACAACGTTTAGAAAAGTTGTGTCGCTTAGTTTTATGGAATCGGTATGTCTGTTCATGAAGACAACGATTCTTTAGTATATATAGGGCTAAGTTCTGTAAACAAAAAATCACAATCGATTAATACAAATTCAAATAACAAGTGTTGATTAGAGTTCAATCATTGTGTTTCACCAAAGACTTTAAAGGATGTTGGAAACTCATAATGTCAAAACCATAACAGAAGTCGTTTAGTGTCAAAGTAGTTAGTTTAAAGTCTAATTGTATTATAGTACATTTTATGTTTCTGTAATTTGTAAAGCCTGTAAAACTAAGTAGAATATGGGCTGGGTCGAAATGGGCCAATATGGGTCATTAGGTGACGGTTATTAGTTAGGGTAACGGTATAAACCGTTTTAGAATAGTTGCAACGTTTACTTTTGGTGAATCGTTATAACTGTTATGATGGCAGCGATTCAACATGTATATATAGGTCTAGGATTATGTAAATCATTGTAACCCTCTTTCAATAAATAGAATATATTTTGTTGGGTTCAATTCTTTGATTCTTGTTCATATAGTTATTGGGATTCTTGATTATGGTTTGGCATCAATGATTCATGGGACAATAAATGGCATCAGATCCGATGGTTCAAAGAAGATCAAAGATCATTGTTGCAATCCAGAAATCAAAGAATCAAAACGTTTTCTGATCAAGGTTTCAGTTTGCGTTTTCTTCATTCAACAAAGAGAATGATGGCCGATCATCATCAGAGGATTAGTGGTATTGTTTCTGTTTTAATCCAATTAGTGAGAGAGACCGATTTGTTTGTCAAGAGAAGAGGGCTGTTTGGGAATCGCAATAGAGAAAGACAGAACTAGAGGAAGTTGATGTTGGCGATGCAGTCAAGAAGACAAAAAAATCATTGTATGCGTTTGTGTTAGCGCTTGTGTATGTGTTGGGATTATGGCAGAAAATGGTGAAGAGTTTGTGAGGGATGTTCGGTCAAAGAAAGGAAGATAATTGAATTGAAGAAAATTAGGGAAGAAGATTTGTTGATACATCAGAAGGTTGAGATCAGAAAACACAAAGGAGTTGATTGTTGTTTGTTGCTTTGCATTGGAATGATTGGAACCGGAAGTGTTACGGGACATGTGCAAATCAAGGAGAAGGCGCAATGCGTGTTCAAGGTGTTGTATGGCATATCCAGGAGGGATTAGAGAGGCCATGGTTGAAGGCAATAATGTGTCAAGAGGACCAGAAGATTGCTTGGTAGAGGAATACGATTGGATTCTCAAAATTTGCAAGATGGATTCGTGAGCGAAGAAAGGAAATGTGGCATGCAACAAACATTGGTGTTATGGAACAAGAACAAGGAAAGATTGAAGTTGAAGATGCTTTTGACATTAGGGGGGAGATGTTGGAAACTCATAATGTCAAAACCATAACAGAAGTCGTTTAGTGTCAAAGTAGTTAGTTTAAAGTCTAATTGTATTATAGTACATTTTATGTTTCTGTAATTTGTAAAGCCTGTAAAACTAAGTAGAATATGGGCTGGGTCGAAATGGGCCAATATGGGTCATTAGGTGACGGTTATTAGTTAGGGTAACGGTATAAACCGTTTTAGAATAGTTGCAACGTTTACTTTTGGTGAATCGTTATAACTGTTATGATGGCAGCGATTCAACATGTATATATAGGTCTAGGATTATGTAAATCATTGTAACCCTCTTTCAATAAATAGAATATATTTTGTTGGGTTCAATTCTTTGATTCTTGTTCATATAGTTTTGGGATTCTTGATTATGGTTTGGCATCAATGATTCATGGGACAATAAAGGATACAAATCTGAGGTTACATTGTTACAAAGAGACACGCGTTTACAGATTACATGTACTAATCTATTTATACTAAACGAATGGGTATGACCAAACGTTGTGACTGTTTGAAGGGTTTCAAGCCAAACGACACAACCCTTCACCAAATTACATAAAATAACTAACTTAACTAACTAGCGGTTATTAAGTTTCTATTGAACACGTTTGGTCCTTTGTCTTTCAAGACATATGCAATTACAAGGTCCAACATTTTCCCCCCTAATTGCTTAAGTCTTGAATCTTCATCTTCTTCGCGTCTCTTTCTTTCTTTCTTCCTGTCTCATCAACGTGTTGTTGTTGTTCGTTGTTTACTTCTTGTCACGTTGTCGTTTCCTTTGTTTTGTGTCGACTTGGTACAAGGCGTGTGTGCCCTAGACCTCTTTGTCTCGGCTTCTTTCTCCAAAAACACCCAACGTGTTCTTGGCCACAATCAAACTCTATTGTTTGTTGTTGTTTCGTTCCAAGTTCTTCACAAATATCCTTTTCTCTCAAATACCTCTCGGTATTTCCAAAAGCAAGTTGTTTGCATGTTCCTTTTCGCTAATACCCCACGGTATTGCTTCAACGTCTAAACAAAATGAGAGTTTTTTTGTTTGTCGTTCTGCTATTGCTTGTCTCCTTATCTACGTTGTACCACAATACTCCTTCTTCTTTCTAAGTCCACGCCATATCTTCAACAACCTCCAATACCCGTCGGTATTTTTCTGTAAAACGAGTGATCAGCCCGTTCCTTCTTGTTATTTGTTGTTGTTCTTGTATTGCTAAACGTCCCTAAAACAATCCTTTATTGTTTGTCTCCGGTATACCCTTTCCAAAAAAAAACTGCACAAGCAATGCTTCTTCTTCTTTTGTGTATCTCGATATATACACAGGTTCTTGACGTCTTCCTTTTCTTCTTGTTGCGTTGTAAAACCAACAAGTCTTTCTTTCTCTTCTATATTGTCGTGTGCAAGACACCAACAAGAATCCTAACAAATTTGTTTTCTTCTTACTTGGTTTTGTTGTCGCGTACAAAAATCACAACAAAACAAGGCCACCACTTCGTTTGGTGTCCTTCCGTTTGCAAATTCGACACTAGATAAGTTGTATACGACTTTCTTGTGTCCCTAAGTTATCTAGGCAACGTCTCTGTTTTAAACGTCGCGTACTTGTTTCCTGAATCAAAATGTTCAGCGTGTTTCTTTCTTCTTGTTTTGTTGTCGCGCTCCAATGATCACAACAAAACTCCCACCAATTCGTTTGGTGTCCATGTCCGTTGGTTCTGATCGTGCACAATCTTCCCAACAATCCGTGGTGTCTCTTCCCTTCTAAGTCTCTTGATTATTTTGATCAAAGACTTGAATCAAAACTTGTAATCTTGCAAACCTTCGGTCTTTCTTTGTTTTTCCCAGGTTTGAACCTTTGGCTCTTGATACCACTGTAGAATCGATGCACAGGTTGTTTCACAGGTTTATTTTCATAATTGAATTCAGACATAAGAACAAGATTTGACAAGAATATGATTTTTATTAACAACATAATCTGAGGTTACATTGTTACAAAGAGACACACGCGTTTACAGATTACATGTACTAATATATTTATACTAAACGAATGGGTATGACCAAATGTTGTGACTGTTTGAAGGGTTTCAAGCCAAACGACACAACCCTTCACCAAATTACAGAGAATAACTAACTTAACTAACTAGCGGTTATTAAGTTTCTATTCAACACGTTTGGTCCTTTGTCTTTCAAGACATATGCAATTACAAGGTCCAACAAATGCAAAATTATGTATGAAATTCTACAAAGCAAATGTTGTAATCGAGACAAGGTGTGGCTTTGAGGGTCATGTTCTTTAGGGTGTACCTGCATGAAAACGATGACATATCCGCACGTACATACCATGAAACTAGAACTTTTCTTAATTTAATAAATAATTTTTATTGTACTACTGAATCTCTAGAAATAACGAAAATTAAATGTAACATAATGATTGAAGTAATGTTTGACAAGTATATAACAAACATATCAATTGTTGCAATCTGGACAAATATATCCTCTACCATTATACTGTTTTAGCAAACTATCTTCCAATTTCTCATGCATAATGAACCACCAGGGAAAGGCCATACAGGAGCAGAACACTACTTTGACAAAGAAAGTAAGTAACAATCCTTCTCTTCTTTTAGTTTCAAGACAAACAACAACAACAAAAAAACGTTCGTTTTACATTCTTTATTGTGACATAGAGCAATTTAGTGATGCTAATTCTCATTACGTGAATAGATCAAGGAGAAGGAGAAAGATAAGACAATTACAGAAAACGTGCAATGGGAACAGCATAACTATGTCGATCATGATACAAGCTTCCTCATGCCACAACCACCTCCCGGTCTCAACATGGGGTAATCATCTTATTTCTAATTTATACGAGTATAACGTTAATCCAATTTTGTCATGCCTTTTGCCAAAGATATCATCTGTCTGATATACACCTCCATGGATGAATATGATAACGAGAAAACTATGAACTATCATGTCCCTTGCCGTTACCATGATTTTTTTTTAAGTGATATTTAATATTGTAAATGTGTCATGCAATGTAGAGGAAATTACAACCAAGGTGGTGGCGGTGATGGTGAAAGAGCTGATGGGAGGACTAATGAGCTTGACCTCAGTCTTCAATACTCATGCCACATGAGGTGCTTTCCATCTTAAAGTGACCTGGCGATCCATCAATGCTCTAGCGATAAGGAATAATGTTTATGTGTGAAAATTTAATGAACAAAGAACAATTAATATGGAACAATGAATGATCAAGTGTTGTATGCTTGCTCAAGACTATTCGGCGCTTGTAACTTTGTTTAACTATGTTTGCTCAAACACTATTATGTAATGCATGTATAAAACTGGAACAACAGACACAGATCTCGTTGTTGATATATTTGTGTGTGTGTTACATTCTGTGGCTGCGTTTTTTTTACTAGCTAGACTCACTGCATAATGGTTTTTGATGGTGACGATTTGATTTAGTTTTTTTGTCATCCTTCTGAAACCACTGAAGTAAGTATAATTTGTGGTTCCATCATGATCTAATTTTATTATCGTGTGGTAAATTAACTTGAGTACAATAATCTAGAAGTCAGACGAAAATGCGAGAACACAAAAATCAGATGCCATTGGTATTCTCTCAGGTTAGTTAAGTAGAATCCGTCCGGCTTTGACCTACTGATCATCAATTTTACTATCATAAGAAATAAACTTAAAGAATCATATATATATATATATATATATATATATATATATATATATATATATATATAAACAACGAAATAATATATGAATGAAAAAATAATACTTTTAGGCAATACTGAAGAACTCAATCTTAAGACTTAACTATTTATTTGTATGCGCGCTAGATTAGTGTTTTTCATGTACGTCCAACAATTTGCAATATATCATATTGAGAAATGATTAAAAAACCTAAAACTGATCACGAGACCTAAAATTGTGATTAATTTTATGCATAAACCCACGTAGTATTATTTTATTGGTTTGTGAAAAAATTGATTAATTATTTAGCTGAATGTTACCACGTAGATTTAAGATTTGGTTAATTATATGAGATACTTTACCATCACTATGATATATGTAACATCACAACTTCTAAATATATCCAAGCATAATCTGAAGTAGTTTTTGTGAAACCAATATCCTTTATTTTATTTTTTATTATTATTTTTTTTTTTAAGTTTAAGTGATGGATGCATAATTGCATATTGATAAGTACCCCTAGCATAATCACATACATAATTGACAGAAGCTCAAACAACTCGATCTATTATGCTTTGAAAACAAGTATATTCAATATGAATTTAAATCTGCTCGAATATTAGGCGGAAGTAAAACCTCTTGATTGTTAATATGTTGTTTGTAAAACTACATAATTTCCTTCTTACTAATCCTCATTGTTATTTCTTTGACGTCACCAGAGCACTTACTTCCTTACCAATCCAACATTGCTATGGCTTTTGCATTTTGATGGAGTCACAACTCATCATGTAAGTATCACATATATAACCAACCTGGCCTGTAATTCTGTAAATCCACCACCTTGGTTGGTGGTCTAAAGTTCAATCACATAATCTACTACATGATATTGAACGAATAATCAGGTTTTGGTCGACTTCAAAACTAACCCAACATAGCCAAACTAAATTTGTAAGCGTTTTTTAATCTCAACTTGTCTTCAGTTATCACCAATTAAGTGACACGATTTTAGGACTTAAAGACAAGATATACACGTATACACCTTTGGTGCGATATTACGTTATTTCTTTAAAAAGAAATATTTGTGCGCCTAAGCAATTGGCCTAAATATAGGCGCAACTATGAGATGTTAACGCATCAAAAGGCAAATGTGATGACACAGAAATTGTGTATGCTGTTTGGCCTAAAATGAAGAGATATGGTTATATTAGACATAGACATATCTTAAGTCCATTATCATCTTTACTTTTCAAAGAATAGTGCCACCAGTGCTACTATAACCATGTCCTTAATTGGAGTATTTGTTTAAGCTTTTCTTGAGATCATACTTTTCTTTTCTTTCTACGGCATTTTCATTAAACAAGCTAGTAAAGTTAGAGAAAAAAAAAATAACATTAAGTTTATATATACAAGCAGTTTTTGGGTCACCTATCCAATCTAGCCAAACCTAATCGGTTTTTTACATCTATGTGGAATCTGTGAGTAAGATAAGACTTTGATTTGTTCTACAAGAGTGTTCTTTCTTAGCGGTTTTGAGTCAAAGCAAACCCAATTCCGTGATCCCCAAATACTCCTAGTTGTTGTTTGTATAACCATATCAAAACATGTATTCGATGTAGAGTTTAGGTTTGTCGTATCACTTCAAGTTAAAAGATCCGGCAAATTGGTGGGGTAAATAGAGAAAACCCACCAAGCCAAGATGGATTTCCAAAGAGTTGAAACAACAGAGCACTAAACGAGAAGATGTTGTGAAGTTTCCAACGCATTATCTTATGATTTCGCTTTACAGTTAGTTCTATATTTTCTCGTTTATTTTAAGCTCATGTGGACCCAGCCTCAACAAAATGTTGACGATCACCTTTCGCAATAAAAAATAATAAAGTACTTTCTGCTGTCATCATGAATAACCAGCCACAATAAACAATGATGCATCATGAAAAATAAAAGCAAAAAACTAATGCATAACATGGACTTGTTATCATGAATGTAATATCGCTATGTTCTCCTGGTGAGGACTTCCTCGTTATTGTCATTACCATCAAACACTTAATATGTATAGTAAAAGTTTTAATCACAAACTGGATATGGCTAAGTGCTTAAACATGGAGACCGCTATATATAACTGTAGGGTTTTATTTGATCCTCTTGTATTCGCTTTTTCATATGACATACACAAAGGTGCTGTGTTGTTATGGATAAGACTACAAAACAAACAGTGAGTTATCTTCAAACAGGCATATTTTACTAATTAATAAAACTAATTAAATTGTTCTGTAAAATATGACATAACATTACCAAATCAATATTAACTGTACATAGTAAGAACTAATTGATGAGATCTGCAAGTGAAGCAACATTTTCAACAAAGTCGAGACCGTTCTTCTCTTCATCCTTGTAAAATCTAACATTATCGAGGAGAAGAACACCACCGTCAGGAAGTGCAACCACCGACTTTTCCACTTCTGGAACAATACAATCATCAGCCTTGTCAATCTGTATAAATATTAATGATGACACATTAAAAGAGTTTGCAGTGAAGAAAATAACAAAATGTAGAGGATTCGTATGTGTATGTGATTGTGGATGGGATTTGGCCTGTTTTTATTCCGTGACCACGTTTCGCTTCTTCACAATGCACTTATTCGAGTTGCCATAGTCATTAGGAACAGATTCTTGGGGTCCATTTATAGAATGAGCAACTCAGTTTCTCCTTTCTGTTTTAGCACACTTTACAGAAACTATTCTGCATCTTTGTTGCTTCCAATTCCTCAACGCTACAGTAAGTATAAAAGTATGCGTCAGATATAAACAAAGGCTCTACAAACTCAAAAGAATATTAAGATTATGACAACCATTAACATGTGAGATTAGAACCTAAATGAGTAATCAACATCAAACCATGGGGATAGTAGAAGTGGCCAGATGGGTATGTTGCGTGGGTTAGGAAACCGAGTAAAAAACGGTTCTTGTTGACTGCTAATACTTCTTTGTCTATTTTTACATTCTTGTATAAACACAATTGACGGGCTTAGCTTTCTTCTCTGGTTGGATACTCAAAAGCTTCTATATCTCCCACAAGTTGTGTGGCTAAGTCATCAACACCAAGGTTTGAACCACCATCCAAACCTTGATCAAAAGTTGATGCATGATCAATGTCCGTTGTTGTGTTGGTCTCTTCACTTTCAATAGTTTCAGATGTCCCTATGGTATGGTTATCTGCTCATTCCCGCTGTTATATTTTATATTTGTGATTTCTGTTGTGTTCCTAAGTCCATCTGCACCATAAGTAAATATATTTTATGCCTAAATCATTTTAGGGACAGAATTACTATGAACTGTATCCGAATTAGCACATACAAATATCACCGAACATG
This sequence comes from Artemisia annua, assembly GCA_014162995.1. Lineage (NCBI taxonomy): Eukaryota > Viridiplantae > Streptophyta > Magnoliopsida > Asterales > Asteraceae > Artemisia > Artemisia annua. Next base: position 28,747 of record LBNU01025379.1, read on the forward strand.
TTAGCGACAACATCCTTATGAATGTTTGGTAAGGACTTCTCCGGAGCATAACATATTGCATAAATTGTTAGTGGCATCCCAGTCATCGCGGACCAATCATAGATTTTACAGGTGCTTTGTTCACCCTCTTCTCATGGCTATAAGAAAAAGAAAAAGAAAGTCGATATGGTCAAATTATTAAATTTATGTTTTTGGAATTTTAGCCTCTTTTCAAGATTTTGAAAGATTTAAGTTTTTTTGTAAGTGCTAATTAATAAATTGTGTTACCCAAAATAGAAATCAGACCAAAGTTCATTAACTGTTTATCCAACAATATTCACCACTCACACTGCTTGTTGAGCCTCTAGATTTTCAAGTTGGTCCCGTGCTCTATGTGGATCACGGGATGTAAAATCGTAGTCGCTTCCACTTCTTCCAAAAAAATGTTTCTCGAAAGTTATACAAGCATGCTTATTAATCAATTTATCCACCTTCAGTGAGCAGTTCTTTTGTTCAATTTCTGTGCGTTTCACCTACAAGACATGTAAAGAAGCACAAGTCCTGACCTAAAAAACATGTTAATTTGATAATATCAAGAAGTATCGGTTACTATTAATCAGAACTTTACCTCACTTTCCAACCTTTTTTGTTCAAAAATTTTCTCACATATCATATCTTTAAGTTTTTCTTGCTCATTGCGAATGCAACAAATTTGCGAATCACACTCCACAAGCTTCGTATTGGCTGAATTGAACTCAGATTGAGCTTGACTATGCTCGTCTTTCAATGAAGTAACCTGCAATCATGAAAACATTGTCTCTTTGTTGCCAATTATCATATTATCACAGTAGACTTGAGAGATGATATACAATTGTTATTGCTTATGTTTTTCTATATTCTAGGAAAACATGTTTTATATAAAATCGATATTGAATATGAGTGGAAGCCGCCAAGATGTGAGACATGTAAAGTTTTTGATCACAATGATGATGGATGTCCCAAGAGAGTGAAACCGGTTGTGAAAGATAAACCGTTGGTTGATGAAGAGGGTTTTGTTGAAGCTTATAAGAAGAAAGGTAAAGGTAAGCTTCAGGGTGCTAATCGTCAGATCGATGGGATTCGTTTTCAAAAGCCTAAAGTCTCGTATTACTATAGGCCAGTTACTAAGCCAAAGAATGGAGGAGCATCGTCGAATACAGGTTCTCCAACGGTTAATATAGGTTCAACTTCAAAGGGTAATGGCACTAATAAGGTACCTTCTGATCCTAAGGAAGTTTCTAAGGATAATGTATTGGATAATCAAGCTCAAAGTGACGTGCATAAGAATGCTAGTGGTCCTAATGTGCATGCTGCTCAAGATCTACCGGTTAATCAAGCAAGTAGTGATGTGCATACTCATAATAAGTATATTCATGATGATTTAAGTGATATCATCACCAAGAACCCATTTGGTGCTCTTAGTGATGAGGTGACCAGTTCTGCTTTGGGGCCTGAGGTTGGGATGACGCAAAGGGAGCAAAGCGGTCATGTTATGGAGATTGATAGTGACCCTGAGGTTGATGAGTCTATTGAGTTGGGTAAACCAAGTACCCCTATCGTCGAGAAGATTGATAAGCTTGAAAAGCTTATTATGGATGGGAAAGTAACGCTTGTGGATGATAATGGGAATCCTGTTCCGGTGGTTGAGGGTATTAAGAAGGGTAATCCATTCTCTAAGGTGGGTGATGTGGTTGTTTCTGATAGTGATGATGAGGTTCTTGAGCCAGACGATCCTATGAGTAGTTACTTGTCATCATCTGGAGGACACAATGAGCTCGAAGGTTATTTTTCTGATGATTATGCTGCCCAGGTGCTTGATTTACCTGGGCAATTGGAGGAATTTAACCGGATGTTTGATTTTAAGGTTCAAGGCAAGCCGAGGAAGTAATATGCGATGTGGATATGTCTAGGTGTCATACATGTTATTTCTTTCATGGTTGTTCTAGTTTTTCGTAGCTAGTTGTTCATTTATGGCATGTCATAAATGATCTAGTGGTTGTTCTAGCGGTTGCTTGAGGTTAATGTGGTATTTCAGCCACATTCCATTGTACTTTAAACGTTTATTTGGTTAATATATTTTGCCAGGGTGAAGATCCCTTTTACCCAAAAAAAAAACAACCCTTTCCCAAAATTGGTAACTGATCGACTAAGAGGTATGCTTGGCCGACTATAATAAAAAACAAAGGGAATATTTTCCTAATATAAATAACATGACGCCATTTTAATTCACCTTGGAATAATGATATATAGCAAAATTCAGTCTCTTTTACTATGATTTTTTGGTCTCTAAATATGACTAATATAAAGCATCTTGCATAACTGACAGGGGTAAATGAGGAAGAACTTTATGGTCAGTTTCTCGGCGCCCTTGAAAAGGTTCAGTATTTTGGGACTGCAGCCGGTGGAGAGGATGAACAGGCACATCATAGAGCTAAAAACCTGTTATTTAGCAAAAAAAGGTTTCAGAACCACCACTACAACACAACTGGGCTAATGCAACGGTCAAAATCCGTTGCAAATCTATTGCAAACGGCTATTTGCAACAAAATTTGACAGTTGCAAAAAGGCTCCATGCAAATTTATTTTGCAACAGATTTGCAACCGACAAAAAATATTTGCAACAGCCTTGCAACAGAAGAAAAGTTGTTGGATTTTAGGGACTTTTGTGCAAAAAAGAGACTTTGCAACGGGAACATTTTTGCAACAATATTTTAGAACGAATTTGCAACGGTAAACTTTTGCAACCGTAATTTTTGTAACGATTGGCAAGACTAAAATTTGCAACGGAACTTTTTTTCTTGCAAACACGTTTAAAAAATTGGTTCCAAACATAAATCAAATAATCTAAAACCAAATATTTCCAAATACATAAATCATACACAAAATAATTTTCATATAAAAATCCAAATGTCAAATTACAAAATCGCGAAGGTACCAAATCCAATGGACTGTATAAGTTCTATATAATAAATGCGTCTAACACTAAGTATACCAAACGCAACCAAGTTAAAAGTGGGAAGTTTAAGCGCATAGAGACCACGACTCAACAGCCTTCACATACTATTAACAAGTTCTGCTCCACATCCAAAGTGAGACTGTCTTGGAGTCCCCATGATCTTAATCTTTGTATCGTTAAGAGGTTTTTGACTTTACAGCTCTAAGTCATTGAAGTCCTGCAAATAAGTAGCAAAAACTAATATCATTAACAAATAAGTTGACAGTCCACCTCGTGACACATAAAGAGAGGTTATATAAAGAAGTACACGTCCAAGTTATCAACAATAAGCTACAATTACGTCAGACCAAAATCTTTAATAGATATATTTAACCACAAAGTGGATCTATAATATTTCAAATAACGGCCAGAAGCTATGTTTTTATACCAAAAGTTGAAGTAGCAAAGATATAAGCAAGGGAAGCATGTGTTTACCTAGTTTCCTTTGCTGGCCTCAACACTACATCCACCAGAGTTGTCTTTACTTGGTCAACATGAACAACTATCTCAATATCGCTTATATCATTTCTCCTTACCAATGTTACCTTCTTCTCTGCTGCAAGAGAGACATAATATCTAGATAGTTAACAAAAACTGAAACAATAGACTTGAAAATCCAAAGTTATGAACTGCAATCCATAAAAGCAACTTAATCTGTCAAATTATTCAATCATGTTTGACTACTTGACACAGCAAAAGTCATCACATAACAAAAGCTTGGTCATCTAAATGTCCTATGTGTGCAGACCAGTTGACTAAACTGCCCTCTGTGTTACTTAAGTGGTTCCACTAATAAGCTCGCTCACAAATATATTGAAACTAGAAGCGCAAGAAAAAAACAGCAATGCTTAAGTAGAGGCGCCATTGTGATATGTTGATTACCAGTAGATGATAGAAGTTTCAAAAAAATTATTTACCCGCTATGGTCCACTGAAATGTTGTATACAAGTTAATGGTCAGACAATTTTACATATTTCTGTGAACAAACAACTTTGATCAAAACATATTTACCTAAACACTCAACTAAAACAATTTCGAATTGCTTCGATAATGTCATGCTTTAACGATGAACTTATAGATACATAATTTCACTTACATGTAGACAAGGGTGTTAATATTTTGTGAATGTTGTTGTTTTTATTCAGTTACCTCCGCACAGTAGCTCCCTCTTGACTTAAAGAACAATAATTTAATAGCACACAAACAATTGTACAATGTAATTTCAAATAAGTATAATGATGGTTAATACTTAATGTTGTTATCACAAGATATAACTAGCCTTCTATTAGTCTTTGTTGAAGACCAGTGACTCTGTGATGGCCCAGGAGCTCCTCTGTGGGTACCTTCAAAGTAGAAGACTGATGAATAAAGACTCCAACAGTCCAAGTGAATGATACTCAAACGTCATATACGCATTCATAGTTTTTACCTCTAGATAACGAGTAACTAGATCACAAAGATGACATACCAAGTTGCTAGGCTCACTGTCATTGAAGTCCCTCTTCAAACATCCAACAAAGACTTACTACAAAATAAAAAATTAAATGAAGGTAAAAATTAATCGATTAGTACAAAGAAAGAAAAATATCAAAGGCATATATGTTAATTACATTATTAAAGTACCAAAATAAGTAACCATTGCATCTATATCCATGTGCTTGGAATAAAACATGCGTACATATAATTAAGAAAAAGTATGCAAAGTCAGCCTTTAAAGTCAAAATTGGAACCAATAGGCCAAATTCAACACGTAAATTTCGAAATTGCCACTAAACACTCAATATAACACCCATTAATCACCTCTTTATGAACAAAATAACTCAAATTTCAACATACAATTATATATAATACACGTATTTATGCAGTCCTATTTACACACTTAAACTGAAAGATGAAAAAACAATTCACTCTATTGAGAGACCGTTACCTATTAGGGCTCGGGATTAAAGACCGATAGACAAGGGAAATCACTACGATGAGTGAGGGATGAGAGTGAGAATCGGGTGGTGGTGGCAATGGTGGCTAACGGCGTTTAATTTCTTAGATCTGTGTTTGAGGTAAAAGAAGGTCCATGGTGTTTGGTGTGTGTTGGTAGACTATTGATTTAGGGCAAAAAGTAAAAGAGTTGGGGGAAATATGGGAGGGAAATTTTGGGAAGAACTAGAAGGTGTTTGGTGCTACCGAAGAACTGTGCGGAGGTTAGTATACATACTTGACAATAGTACAAATTTTAGTTGCATCGATACAGCATTATCTGTAGTAGTCTTTATATATTGATACTTTTTCTTTTGAGCAAATTATATATTGATACTGCACAGAAACTTTTTTCTTCTATCCATGATCAAGAATCAAAACAAATAGTGTGTCAAGACACAGATGCTAAAAAGGACTAAAATGGACAAAATGAATAGGCATAATAGTATTATACGTAATAAAATACCCTTTTTATAGATCTTAGAATGATAACATTGGCAACGATCATAAAATGCAGGTAAATTCATCAACTGTTCTAGTGATTCTGATGATTCGGGAAGAACCATCAGTGACACCGAAAACATGCATTCTAGGCCTTGCCCATGTGTATCGAGCCGAGGACGCCTATTAAATTCCACTTGTAAGCTATTTCAACTGCCAAACACAACTGATGCTCCTGCTGGCGAAGGTACTTTCGCGTATAAACAAAAGCAACCCAAAAAGCGTCGTTTAAATGCCATTACCCGGGAAAGACCAATACCTCGGATACCTGTCGGCACGGATGATAGATCAAATGATGCAACTATACCGTCAACAAGAAAACGAAGGGATGGTACATAAATTGATAGCCAGACAAAACAAAAGGCAGTTAAACCTACATTTCCATGGTTCAATGAAGGCGAAATAACTTTGAACTGCCAACCAAGAGCTTTTCAGAAGTGACATGGTTGCAAACATTACCGTCTTCTATCGGGTGTGGCTAACCCTAATGGGTTAGGTTAGCCAAGTGGGTCAGGGTCTGTGGTGGGTTAGGCCGGTCGAGTGAATGGTGTGGCTCGTTAAGCGGATGTGGTTAACCCTAATGGGCCAGGTTTTGATAGCGAGATTGGTGGTTCTGGGCCAAGTGAGCCAACATGTGTGGCGGGTCAGGCTAGAGGGGAGAATGCTGTGGGCACTCAGACGGATATGGTTGTGCCATTTTCTTGAGCCTATGGTCTGTGTGACCAATCGGAACCCCATGGACCTCAGAATTGAAGAGGCAAAGAAGTTCATGAGAACCCAATGATTTCTGCATGGAAAGTTGCTTTTTAGTTATGAAAATAAATTTTGAGTCAAATTTAGAAATATTTGAAGATCAATTGGATCAAACAAGCCAGAACTGCCCAAAGGTGTACTTCCAAAGTGCCCTCTTCTCACTTGGTGCATTCAATTGAAGTTGGAAACTATAACTTGAATCTAATGATCATTTGCAGTTAAACTTTGATGGGAATGACATAATTCAACAGGCAGCAGGATTTCATACCTCAAAATATACAAGTATACTTCTTTGAAGAACAATCATCTCATGGCTGAGAAAGTCTCTAAATAGCTAATCATATAATCTAAGTCTTGTTATTTGCTAGTGTTCATAGGTAAACGTAGTTTTTACGTACCTTTGTCATGTTTATTCGAAACCATTTTGTTACCACTAAGGTGTTTTTTGAGCTTTCATTGTTTACTATAGCTATTTGTATCAGCGACTTTCAATTTCAAGTAATCAAAAAAGGCATGTGAACACATGATTGATGCTTCCATCCTGGTAACAAGCTTCCTTAGTTCTTACCGAGTGAAAAACACCTCAGCTAAAGCCGTTTCATCCTGAATTCACATTTTATTTTGTTTAGTTCATTACAAACAATCGAGGTTAATTAAAGCAGTTTCATGTACAAGTTGTAGCAGGTTAAACAAAATTTCTAATATTAATTTTATTTAATAGTAATCAATATACAAATTTAAAATTTACATTAAACCAATTGCAGTCTTTAAGAAACAATCTCTAGTTGCTCTAAAAAGCTAAAACCTGTGACCACAAGGGACACAAACTAAATTAGTAATTGCTCATCGGTACCAGATTACCAGACATCTTTAGCGATGACCCGATAAAGATATCTTACTATCTTATAAAGCATTAAGGCCTACTAAAAATGGAATCTCTTAAAATTAAGCAATACAAGTTATAAAGCTAAAAGTACAAGTAATTAAACACATTGTCTGACATTTACAAGTTCTTAAGCTCGAAGTANAATACAAATTATCAAACATATTGTATAACCAACTTAAACACAATTCTTTCATTAAATGTTACTAATACGAATAATAAAGCAAATTATACAAATATTCAACCCTGAACGGGTATAGGGCCAAATGGGCTCGAGCCCGAACGGGCATGGGCCAAACGGGCTCAATCCCAAACAGACACGAGGCAAAGGGCACAAGCTAAACGAAATTCTTGATATCCGTAATCGTAAAAAAGAATATAATAAACTAAAATACATGATTCACCGAAAAATTATATTTCAGGGTACCCGCTGTCGCAACGCGCAGATACTCTGCTAGTATAACTTATTGTATTTTTCACTAAATATTTCCGAATTCCAACCACTCTATAATTTGGACAAGTTTATAACATTTCTATAATTAAAGGGCCTTTCTAAAACTTATATTTAATCAGTCGAATAATAGTAGTAGCATTTCATTCACAGTCCCAAACCAAACCCTAATAAATTTCTCTGCACATTTCTTATTGAAAATCGATCTGATCCCAATCATCCGAAATATTCTTCATTTAATTCATGATTCTCCGAACAAGGTAAATCAATCAACACAATTATTTACATTATTTGATTTTCTATTAGTTCATTTTTTTTATTATATTTGCATCAGTTTTGCTTTTTGTGTTATATGTTAGTCTTAAACTTTTATGTTACGTATTTGTTAGATCTAAAAACTTCTGAACACAAGTTCTTACCATCGAGTTTTAGATCTGAAACTTAACATAATTTTTCTTTATGATATTCATAAATTTTGTGTGTTATGGCTTCTGACGATGGTCAAAATCATTTGGTAAACCTTTTTTCACAAAAGAGGACCAGTATTATCTACCAGGCATTTCAAGCCCGGAATACGTACACCTCAAAGTACACGTTGGATGAAGAACCATGCTAATGGAACTCTTCTCATGGCTCAGAAAGTTTCTAAAGAATCTATGGCAAGTCTTTTATGTTTAACTTGTTAGTATTTGTTAAGTAAACTATATTGTTACCGATATAAGGATTATTTCCCCAAGAATGGCACCTTTTAAATATTAATATCACATGCCTTATTAAAGCAGGACATTGGTAAACCATCTGGTTACTATTACTCTCACCAGCCCAACCACTTTGTTACAAAACCCAGTGGTGAAGATTAAAAAAGGGTATCTTCTCGATTCTTTGGATATGTATGTTCTTTATAGTAGTATAAATTGTAAGAACTGTGATTTTTATGACATCATAAATTATTTTTTTACTTGATTTTTAAATTAGTTTGAGTCTCTACTAGATGTGGTAAAGTACTAAAAGGGCGGTATAAATGGGTATTTAAATGCATACCAGGAAAACACTTTTTGTGTTACCATTACACTCACCAGCCCAACCATTTTATTACCATTACTTTCCCCAATGGAGCACTTCCAAGGTGCTAGATCTGAATTTGAAGCTGATATAGGTATGAAATTTAAGGAATAATTGTTGCCTTTGGAGTCAATTTTGGTCCTTCCAGATGTTATGAAATGGACAGGTCAGGAAGGTTAGGATATGGGTCTAAATGGGTAACAAATCAGCCAGGTCAGGTCTTATTGCCATATTGGATAAGCTTATAAAAAGCACCTTATCGTTTATCTCATTTTAGTTATTTAACTTTTTGGTATCGAGGCATTAGAAGATGGTAATACACAACTTTAAAATTTTTATATATCAATTTTAATTACCTACATACGAGTTTAACATTTTTACATAGATTTGCTTGATATTTTTTATAAATGGTTTTTTTTTTTTACATGATGACCTAAACATGACACAACCATCTTTTAACAACTCTAATGAACAATAAAACGCACAATGAGTCAATGACTAAATCAGGACAGCTAAAAACTTGGAACCTCATTCTATACTAATTGATTCCCGTACCGTGTAAGTAGATCATTTGTGTCGCGCACAACTTTTAGTAGGCAAATTACAATTTTAGTAGGCCATATAAAATATGTAAGAGTGTATTTTAGATAGCATTATAAGTACGTACTAAATGTGGTAAAATACTAAATGGGCGGTTTGGGTAACAGATTAAACAGGTATTTAAATGCATACCAGGAAAACACTTTTTGTGTGCTGGGAGCGTTTAATTCAAACTATTGAATGAATTGAGTGAGTTTCGTGTTATGTGTTTAGTAGTGTTGGAGAAAATTCTCGGAGTGTATTTAGTAATTCAAACCATCTTTTAGTGACTCAAATGAACAATAAAACGTACTATGATTCAATGACTAAAAGCTGACAACTGAAAAGTGTGTTTCTATTTTATGCAAACTACACTGTACGAACCTATATGGTTAAGTTTCAACTTTTTAAGATTATTCATCAATTTCCTTACTAGCATTTTACCTGTTGGAGATTATATACAATTAGCGTGTGATCCCATTATTAACCCTTACATTTCAGGTAATAAAATTATTTACAGGAGATCATGTGAGCAAATCTAGTGTATATACTTAAGTATTAATTTTCATCAAAGAACACATGTGTTATCACATTGTATCTAAAACTTAACATTGTGCAGGGGTCAATGCTAATATTTTGTGTAAGTTTGTTGATTTGGTCATTTGGCTAAAAAGGAAAGTGTGTCAAATCATTGTTGTAGTTGATTTTTATATAAAAAAAATGTCACGTCTAAAAATTTCAGGAGTAATTTGTAGCACCCAATTTTGATACACCAAAAGTGCTTAAAATGAATGAATGCACTACACCAATTTCAACCTTTGAGGACGGGGATTTTTTAGGGTCGACATTGTCGACTCTAACTGTAGCATGGGACCCACATTTTTTCAACAAAAATGGTTAGTCAAAGGAAGCCTTTGGCCCACACATTTAGGATCGACATTGTCGACCCTAAATGTTTTTCAATACCAAATATATTTTCTAATATTTAAAATTCATTTTAAATTATATATAAGTATTTAAAACAATTTTTAAAACACTTAGGGTCGACATTGTCGACCCAAAATTTTCATCAAATTTTTACCAAAAATTTCACCTGAATCCAATCAACCCGCCATTATTTTTAGCATCCCTCTAAACGTTTAGGGTCGACATTGTAGACCCTAACTGTTTTATAAATTAGAAATGTTTTTTAATTGAAAAATCATTTAAAATTATATAAAATAATTTAAATACTTTTTATAAATACAGAAATGATTTACAAATGATTTTAGAAAAATACCATTTATAATCCAAAAATCTATTTAAAAAACTTATATATGAATTAACTTTCAAAAATTATTTGTTTTAGAATTATACTTAGGGTCGACTTTCTTTGCAATTTTGGGTCGATTTCATCGAACCTAAACCCAGATTTATTTGTAGTGTTGTTGCCGTTTAGTAATTATACTCTTTTGGGGGTTATCCATTCATTTGGTGTGGTAATTTAGTCTCCAAGTGGTCGGTTTGGCCGACAAAGTTTATGATGTGGTATTTTTAGTTAATCATATATGCTTATGTGTCCTTTTTTTCACACATGGCCATAAATAATATGCCACGCCATTGTTTTCATATGTTCTTTAGTAACTTAGCGTCTTAATTAAAACACCAAATGAAAGTGTAAATACCAATATAGGACAAAAGAAGTATCGAGTGGCAAAAGCTTGTGACTATCATCACTAAAATGTGAGAGGTCTCAAGTTCGAACCACACTTGGTGCAAACAGACCTGAAGTGGCCACGACAGCGTCGCCAAAGGGGTGAGCTCTAAGCTGTTCGATTCCATGTGGCATTGGGTTGGCTTTAAGTGGTTCTCTGTGTGGGTGCAAGCCCCGTGGATTGACACCACGGTTACCAAAAAAATAAACATAAAGCATGAGTAATAGATAGGAATCGGAATATTGAGATATAGACTTCTATTTAGTGACATTTTTTTAAGGTATAATTCCAAAAATGACCAAGTTGCTCAATCAATAAGGATTTTTGACCTTGGATTTGAAAATTCTTATTTTGACAAGTTGCCCAACACAACACTTAACGGGGGGGATGCCAAGTGGCGATTTTTTGGACAACGCTGCCAAATTTTGGGCAACTTGGGACACTTGGCGTCTCATGGGGGCCGACACGTTTTGGGCAACCGGGGCAACTGGTCAAAATAAGAATTTTCAAATCAAAGGTCAAAAATTCCCATCGATTGGGTAACTTGGTCATTTTTGAAATTATCCCTTTTTTTAATTAGTGTGAAGTGTGAACATTCATATATAATTTTTCCCAGTTCATTTATTCGCTCAAATTCACAATTCATTACACATTGAAGTCTGTGTATATTCCAAAACAAAAAAATGAGTTATTTGTTGTATAGATTTTACTATACTCAATTTTTATTTGAATAATACTCAAGCTGTTGGATTTTTGCTAACTGCTAAAAATGTCATTTTTCTATTTGTGGAGACTTTAAGCCGGAATGGAAGGAAAATTGTAATAAAGAGATTTGGAGCATAAGCTCCATTGCGTGAGTCACTTATGCTTTTCGATAATTTTGATGCTACCATAAAAGCCGGTTTCTTTTACTATCTTTAAGGCCAGAACACGGATTGTAACAGAAAGACTGAACTATTTAAGCATACTGCTATTGGCTTATATGCCATCCCATTTTGTTACTAGCCTATTGGTAGTGCTCTGAAGTTCTATTGATTGCTTACTGATTACTATTTTGGTCATTTGTTGTGTTTTATTCATTACAGCTACACAATATCTCAACATTTTTCCGGACGGAAAATATGGCTGCCAGTGAAGGGTGTTTGTTGCTAGTGCTTGCAGCACTTATCAATGTCTTTAGGGGCTCAAAAAAGGAGCACTACCCAAAAGGATTCCAACCAGGTATTTATGATTAGTACTGGTGGTTTTATGTTAACTGCATGCCTTTATGGTGATGTATTCCAAATCATATTTTGATCAAGAATTTATTTTTGTTGGATGTCATTGAATAAATTACATTAAGTAGACAATGATCTGTGTATGAATTTGATTTTGTTTACTATCTATAGGTGTCTTGGGAAATCCTGTGCATACAGTCAGTAACATAAATACCAAATTCACCGAGGAAGGCAAAAACATAAACTACCCAATTTTCCATTTCTAGCTCATCAAAACATAACATAAGCTCATTATTTTACCAACAGTGGATGTTTAATTTTTGACAGTTAAAGGAGTGAAAGTTAAATTTTTGGCAAATAAAAAGGACACGTTTTTTAATTCTTTTCAAAATTGTTCAGTTTTGACCCAAATTATTTTCTTGTTTTAAGACTGGTTTATTTGGTGGGTGGTGCACCACCACCAACTCACCCTTGGCGCGCGGAACACCATATAAGGCACCCACCACCAGGCGCGGTGGTGGGGTTTTTGGCACGTATTTGGTGGCGAACACTACAAAACAAAAACCAAGAACAAAAACACAAACGGTCCAAAATTATGGGCCCCGAGGGTGTTTTTTTTATTATTTATTTGGTTTGTGAGTGTGTGTGGGGTATATTTTTATAAAGTGGGGTATTTTAATATTTCTCGTTTGGTGCTGACCATAGAGAGTAAAAGGTGGTGGGTTTGGTGGTATCTTTAATAGTGATGTAGCGCTGATGTGGAGGTGGTGGGTTGGTGACCATAGTGAGTAGTCTAAGCTGGATATCTAAGTCCTCTTTAGGAGTGAGAAAGTAGTGGATACTTTTGGTATTATCTGTTACCTTTATTTTGACAATTTTCCTTATTATAAACGCCAGTGTTGTAAATATCGCTCGGCGGTCGACAACCGCCAAGCGCCAAGACCGATATGGCGGTGATATATCAGTGATATATCGAAGACCATAAATTATAAAGAAATTTATGTATATTTTTTAAATGCAACATATGTAACACAAAACAAAACATAAATTATATTTGTAACTTATAAGAGAGAACCTTGTATACTACCAAAGTGCTCCAATTAAACTCCAATATATGACTGATTGACTGGAAAGAATCTGGACCAATTAATTTGACCGATTTGACCGATATGGCGGCGATAAATCACTGATATATCGGCCGCCAAGTGAGATATCGTATCGGTCGACCGCCGATAACCGATAAATTTGACCGACAAGTGAGATATCGTATCGGTCGACCGCAGATAAGCGATATATCACTGATATATCGGCCGCCATGACCGATATTTACAACACTGATAAACGCTACCGATTTTAAATACATCCTTCTAGACTTCTAGTGCAGTTCAGTTGCTTAGGGGCTGTTTACCTGAAGAAAATATGGCCTAGTTTTCCATCTCTAGTTTTGTATGGAAACTGGAGTTTATCTACATAGGCTAGTTGTTAATTTAGAAAACCTGTTTGAATGGTGTCTTAGTTTGATTCCTCGGTGTCAATAAATTGAATAATCTTAGTTGTTAGTTTCATTTTTGTTCTCCATGTTTTCACCTATGTTGATTATAAGATTTTATGTTTTTCAGCATTCTCAAGTAAAGCACCATATAAACAATTATCTCATGAATGTGGCGGCCCTCATGCGCATGCATATGTCCCCCGTGAAGGGGAAAACGTTTTCTACTTCCCGCAAGGTCACTCTGAGCAGGTTTGTTATTTAGCTTATGTGTTGTTTTCTGAAATAGAATTTTTGCAGAAATGATAAAGTGTTTCCCCTCCCAATGGTAATTACTAGTCTAATAGTGTCAGTTAATATATTCTTGCTATGCTCTGATTATGCATTTAATAGAATCTGAAATGACAGTGAATTGTCTTTTTTCTTATAGGTAGAGGCCTCCAACCAGCAGGTCCCAGTTATTTTATTAGCACCAAAAATCCTTTGCAAGGTGTTAAATGTTAAACTGTGGGTAAGTTTCACGTCTTGTCCATACTGAAGATATCTTTAGTTGTCATTGTTAAGACTGACTAATGAATCTAGATACATTTTTTCAGGTTGAAAATGAGCAAGTTTATGCTCAACTAACTTTAATGCCCCATCAAGATGTGAGCACGTTGAGTGATATTAATTCATAGAAAACATATTTGACCTTTAAATATTCACCTTCCCCAGCCTTTGGTCTCTTATGTTTATATTCTTTTATTAATCAGCAAAGTGTAGTGATCCCTGATCTTCCTTTGCCGGAGCCTCCTTGTTGCAATGTCTGCTCATTTTGCAAGGCACCTACTGCCTGTGATGCAAGTGCACCTGGTGGACTAAGGAAGCATACATATCTTTCTGTCCTTGCCACAGCGCGCCATGCTGTCACTGCAGGAACTCGTTTCAATGTTATCTACAGACCAAGGTATTCATTAGCCTTATCTAATTTGTTAATGCGGCTTTAATAATAGTCAAAAACTGATATTTATATGTCAAGCTCTTATTCTTTTTATTTTTAAATTTCAACGAGCTTAATAATTGGGTTCTTAACCCGGGGGAAGAGTGAGATCACAATCGCATTTTTATACACCACTGAATCTGGCATACTTTTTAAACAGGGCAACCCAATCTGCGTTCATCATCAGTGTCAACAGATACCTCAAAGCACAAAATCCCAGACCTTGTGTAGGAATGAAGTTCACGATGGGATTTGAGAGTGAAAGGGTTCCTGAAGAAAGGTACCTACTGTTGATGTCACATTATTAATAAAGTTAGTGCCTAAGAAATGTCACATTATAATAAAGTTTGAGAGTGAAAGGGTTACGTAACTTGTTTATGCAGATTCGGTGGGAAGATTGTTGCTGTTGGAGATGATGCATCTTCAACGTGGCCAGATTCGGAATGGAAATCTGTCAAGGTGATTCCTTCCATCTATAGCTCACTTCGGGCTAGAGTTATTCCTAGAATATTCTACGTAATACATGAATCTTTTATGATAAAATTAGTACATGCTTAAGCTAAAGCCTCATTCTTCTTTTACTTTACCTTGCTGCCTCCCATTTTAGCCCTGTTTTTTAACTTCATAGTTTGTAGATTCATCTCCGTGCCTGTTTTAGTTCCTGAAGAACTGTACAAGCAAGAACCTAAGACAGGAATTAAACTAGAGGCATTCACATTTTTTCTTGAGGTCACATAGCTTGTTAGAGCATCCACAGTCTATCACACCAGTATCCGGATTGTAACCTGTCACTAACTTCACTCCTACCTCATTCCTGGGCCTCATATCAGCCCACTTATGTTTTAGCCACTATATATAAATACATATTACCTAATTTATTAAATCGTGAACCAAAGGGCTTGTGTCCCAATGGTACACCATGTTGTGTGAGAAGCTCCCAAACCAAATGATTATGGGTTCAAGTCGTGCTTAGGACTTGTGAGGTAGTAGCTGTTCACAACAATAAAAACCAAAATATATTATTTCCTGACATTTTTTCACGGCTGTTCCACGAGTGGCTCTCATGACTGGGGCTTGGCGCGGTATGGTGCTTTCAAGTACCTACCCCTAGTGCTCCATGTGTTCCAATGAATGATTAGATATACACTCAAATGGCTTGTTTTTCATTGTAACTTGTAATTTAGCAATTTTAGTTGATAAGTTATCTATAGTTTCAAATTGATTTTTTTTTCTTTATCTTTCTGAGCTTGCATGTTGCTATTATGGGAGAGTCCACCTAGATTCAAGTAATTAACTTAGTGTGTAACCGTGTCTTAAACAAATTCAGGTTCAATGGGATAAGCCATCGACAATACTCCCTGACAAAGTTTCACCATGGGAACTTGAACTGAAACCTTCACAGAGGTTCAAGTGGAGTTGTTGTTTAGGACTAAAAAGACTTTGCTGCTGTGGAAAGAAGGTGGCTCACTAGTCTACTTGTGGGTGGGCTTGGTTAAAAAGCTTTTTATTTTGATCTTGTCGGTTGAATCTTTGTTTGGGGTTGAAGGGTTGTGTTGCCCTGTTTGCTATCGCCCGTAGGCGTTTACTTTCCATATCTATTATACTGTTTTTAGTTCGTACTTTTCTGTATTTCCTTATATGTACAAGACAGATGGTTTTGGTATACTAGCATGTAGCTTTGAGTGTCTTATACAT
>LBNU01025379.1:54644-65130 GCA_014162995.1 Artemisia annua
TCATAAGTCACACGAACCAAAAAGAAAATAATCATATACGAGACACTTAAAACTTGGGTTAGCCATTGCCACCCAAAACCAGTCCATAAACCATATACCATACGAGTCACAAAGCCATACCAACAACTACAATATCTTCCTATCCCATTACTACATCTCACGTTCATAACAAGACACAACAACAACACATGACTCGGACATAATATTAAATACACAAACGATCTCAGTAATCTCGTTGTGTGAACCAAAGTTTGTTCAATGATTAAAACCACAAGAGATTTTCACCATCGATCTAATTTTTTGAAGACGAAGCTTCGCTAAATATCCGAATCTAAAAGAAAAGATTAATAACAAACTTGTTATAATCTTATCTTCAATTCTTTCAAATCAAACGATAACATCAAATCACAATAGTTGGACCTACCCGAGAACCTCAATGGGATCTAGAAGCCGTGGTCTTTGTGCTTATGGTCTTCTGGTGACCTCGAAGTCAAACAGTGTATAACAAATTAAGAGGTGCTCGGATTGGAAGCTATTGGATGAAGGAGTTTAAGGTGTGATTTGGATAGATAGTGATGATTGTGATTGATGATGATTGTGTTGATTCATGAGGGTGAATACGTGACTGAGATGAGGTGAGATAAGTGTTGCTGAAGATAGATGAGATGATGGGGGCGGATAAGAATGATGTGAGATTAGATTTAGGGTAAAACGTGACTTGTGTGTGGTTATAAGTTTATAAGTGATGTTGTTTGGATCGGGTTTAAAGAATGCACCGGTGTATTTCAATTCATGTTGGGCTTTGCAATCCGAGTATTGGGCTGAACGAATTTATCACAATTTTTCATGGGCTGAATTTTCATTATAATCATTTTATTGTTGGGCTGGACGTTGGTCATGTATTATTAATCTGAAAGTTATATCAAAATGGGCTAAAACGTTATTAATATCAAGTGTATTTTTAATACATTGTATAATTTTGATATAATTGTTCGCGACTGAGAGTGGTATTTTAGTTATAACAAATTTTCACGGGGATACATTTTTGACAAGATCGGGAAACCATTATCAAAGTTCACATTAAACCGTCAAAAGGCTAGTTGTTTGAGCATTTAACCGCAAGATGTGACTACGGCATTTATTCACTATTATTTATTTGGGGTTGACATGAAATTTCACGGGCGCGTGTACTTAGTATCTCAAGATATTGGGGTTGGTTGGAATCAAGATTCTTCGAGATCCTTGTTTGAGCTTTTAACCTTTACAATGATAAAGACTTGAGTTGTCTAGTTATACATGATGTTTAGCGGGTTCTCAGTGTATAACTATCACTTTAAGGAGTTACGTTGTAGTGCTCAGTGTCACACAAAGTTGTGGATACTCAAGAGGTGATGTACGTCTTATACTTGATGGTTGTAGAGTATAGAGTACTTAGGGATTCGATGGTGCATGAACTCTCTACGCCGCTCTTAGTCATACAATAGTGCAAGTTTAAGTCACAAGTTTGGGTTATTTTACTTCGTTCTCAAGTTCATAATATTGGGTTTTCTCCATCAGTAGTCACTACAAAAAGCCGTCAGAACGATAATGGGGTCGGTAAAGAGTTAGTTGAGAGGAGTGTAAAAGNTGTGATTTGGATAGATAGTGATGATGGTGATTGATGATGATGGTGTTGATTTATGAGGGTGAATACGTGACTGAGATGAGGTGAGATAAGTGTTGCTGAAGATAGATGAGATGATGGGGGCGGATAAGAATGATGTGAGATTAGATTTAGCGTAAAACGTGACTTGTGTGTGGTTATAAGTTTATAAGTGATGTTGTTTGGATCGGGTTTAAAGAATGCACCGGTGTATTTCAATTCATGTTGGGCTTTGCAATCCGAGTATTGGGCTGAACGAATTTATCACAATTTTTCATGGGCTGAATTTTCATTCTAATCATTTTATTGTTGGGCTGGACGTTGGTCATGTATTATTAATCAGAAAGTTATATCAAAATGGGCTAAAAGGTTATTAATATCATGTGTATTTTTAATACATTGTATAATTTTGATATAATTGTTTGCGACTCAGAGTGGTATTTTGGTTATAACAAATTTTCACGGGGATACATTTTTGACAAGATCGGGAAACCATTATCAAAGTTCACATTAAACCGTCAAAAGGCTAGTTGTTTGAGCATTTAACCGCAAGATGTGACTACGGCATTTATTCACTATTATTTATTTGGGGTTGACATGAAATTTCACGGGCGCGTGTACTTAGTATCTCAAGATATTGGGGTTGGTTGGAATCAAGATTCTTTGAGGTCCTTGTTTGAGCTTTTAACCTTTACAACGATAAAGACTTGAGTTGTCTAGTTATACATGATGTTTAGCGGGTTCTCAGTGTATAACTATCACTTTAAGGAGTTACGTTGTAGTGCTCAGTGTCACACAAAGTTGTGGATACTCAAGAGGTGATGTACGTCTTATACTTGATGGTTGTAGAGTATAGAGTACTTAGGGATTCGATGGTGCACGAACTCTCTACGCCGCTCTTAGTCATACAATAGTGCAAGTTTAAGTCACAAGTTTGGGTTATTTTACTTCGTTCTCAAGTTCATAATATTGGGTTTTCTCCATCAGTAGTCACTACAAAAAGCCGTCAGAACGATAATGGGGTCGGTAAAGAGTTAGTTGAGAGGAGTGTAAAAGAGTAGAGATGTTTATCAGCAGTTGATTCTCATGGGGCTAGTTATGGCACTACACACTTGTTTGGTTAATTGGACATATGGGGTTACACTGCCTCCGAATCTCATCGTTAACATAGTGTGTATGCTTCCGATTTCAAAGAAGGCATCGTGGGGGAAGATAGAGTGGGTGTTCTTTGTTCTTCGTTGACTTTTCACCATTTCTTTGCGAAAACACTCACTTTCCACGAGGATCTGCATTCAGGGGGAAGTTAATCCATTTCATGCATATTACATCATTTGCCTACAAGTGAAGAAAAAGTTCTCAAGCCGAGGTACAAGATAAAGACAAAGAGCGTCAACTGTAGTCATCCTCAGCACTTGAAGAGCCGATGAAGACCTTTCTTTATTTGTATTTGTACTTGTAGGAAATGTTGTAAGTAATCCCTTATGTCGCCCCATTGCGGGAAGATTGTTAGGATCAAAGTTTATAATCCTAACACGTAAATGGGACGACATTTACGGGATTACATTAGCTATCTTGAAAGGCACAAACACATGGACTAGAAGCGTCATTATTGTAAAGTTATGTGTTTGTTAGCCTATTAATACCCCCTCCATAATTCCATGACAAGTTAGACATAAATGTTTAAATAACCCTTTAAAATGCCATTTGCTTTTAATTTGTTTTGAAACAATCCCTCTTTGAAAAGGTTACAAAATGTGATAGATATGAATAAGCCTTTATATAGTTAGATATGTATTTGATACCTTTAAAATAACCCTTTACAACTAATTTTAGTAAATATAATATATTGAAAATCTATATTACAGATATGTACAAACATTAACTAAAGGTTGAATACATGGTATAAAGCAAAAGGTAATTATCCAAGGAGAGGCATTTTGTAATTTTGTTTCTTTCATCTTTTTAGAAAGCCAATTTTTCGATGTATGTAGAGACGGATTCGTAATCTTTTAAAGGTTGGTGCACAAAATTTTCTTATGATGATTATAAGTATTAAAGTTGATCCATAATAATTTTACTAGCATAAATCATATGTTGCACATGCCAAAAAAAATTTTAAAAATAAATAAAATAAAAAATTTAGAAACAATTTACATTCGTGACATAAAAATAGGTGAGACCCGTGCCACAACCAGCTCCCAAGTGAGTACTTCCATGATGTATGTGAAGAAAAGTATCTTGAACATACAATGTGAATTAGTGAGATCACATGTTTGTTACCGTGGCCGTATAATATTATAAACAATGTGAATAAATAAAATCACATGTTCGATACCTTGCTAGGGCAAGACTCAAAGCAACGTGAATTAGCGAATGTGGATTTGCAATATCACATGTTTGATGCAACGAAAGTATAGCATTTTTATAATTAATAAATGAAGCTTATAGGTGTGGTCTAGCGGTTAGTGCTTGATATTTTTGGGTGTCTCATGTTCAAAGCTTACCGAGCACACACAAAACTTTTGGTGTCGGCCTATAACCGAACTCCTGTTCCCCGACACAACACAGATGTCGGCCGGTATAACACCCCCATTTTCAGGTTTGCAGCGGAAGGGACATGAGGTGCTATATATCGATCACATAGTACAAACATAATAAACAAGTTTTCATACATGAAATATTTAATAAGCATAAACCTTGAAAGGTTATTATGTTTTACAAGAAGTCCCAAAAGTTTACAAGTTTAAAAGATACAATGATAATAAAAGTCTTTAATATTTTTGAACATAAACATTTAAAAACATGAGCCATCTTTAATCGATAATCTTTCCTTGCGCGGCCCATCCAAGCTGAGTACTTACGGACCTGAGATAAAACATGCTAAAAGTCAACAAATAATTTTGAGTGAATTCATAGAGTTTAGTAATAATAAAGTGAATACAAGTATCATTCCNCGGCCGGGAAATAAAGGGCTTTAAAGGACAAAGCAAACTGCGATAATTATAAAAACAATATATCTATTATTTTAATTTGGTGTAATTGCACGAAAATGCATCTAACTTGTCACTCTTTGTAGTTCTATGTAGCCAATTTCTTTTCTTTTAAACTCTCATACTTTTGATTTTCTGGTCTTCTGTGTACTCTCTGACCGGCCAACCTGTCGACATCTACGTGAAGCACGTTACCATACACCTCATATCCATGTGTTTTTTCTTTTGTTATGTGTTTATTTTATAACCTAATTATCCATTATATAATAAACCACATCTCTTTATATCACCATCTCCCCACCAACCAACATTATCAAGCGCTTATTTTTTAAGAACTTTTATCTAAACTTGCACTATTTTTCCGCATTAGCCACCACATAACCATCCACCATTTGTCCCCCAAATTTCTGAAACCGTAAATATGCTTTCATCTACATTTTCTGGTAGGTCTTATCATAGGTATGTGCAAGATATTGCTAATATGACTCATTGTAATTGTGGCATTGCAATAGAAGAACGTGTATTCATAACATCAAATGTATGCTATATTTACCTATCATTTATCCCACAATTATTGCTCATTTATTATGTGTTTATATCTTAATTGATACTTAATTCATTACTTTGTTGTATTATGAAGCAATTTCAGTAAAGACACAGAAAACAAAAGGATTTGGAGCATAACTGAAGAATCTTTATGCAACCTGTGAAGAGCATACGTCGTATCAACTTTTGGAATGGTGGTTCTATCATTTGATGATCTTTTTATCCGGATTGCTTCCAAAGGACACTAAAGCTACTATTTCTGCAATGATTTTTTTGTTGCAAGCAACCTCATTGATATAAATATTCCCTTTAGCAATTTGTTTTGCTGTTTCTGCCCGAGTTGGGCATGAGTTAGGATCAAACTTACCAAAGAAAGCCAATTAAGTATCATACATTTAAGTATCATGTGCTTTTCTAATTGGCTTTATCGTCGTAGCAATCACCACTATGATACGAAAATGTTGGGGACGTATATTCACAAAAGATAAAACTATCATTTCACTAATAGCAAGAGCCATGCCAGTGTTAGGAACTTTTGAGATCGCTAACTACTGCCCACAAACTACTTAAGTAGGACCGTATCTTCACAAAAGATAACTATCATTTCGCTAATAGCAACAGTCATGCCAGTGTTAGGAGCTTCTGAGATCGCAAACTGCCCACAAACTACTTAAGTGGGATGCTAAGTGGCTGTGCTCGACAAAACCTTGGTGCATGGATATATTTTGGCGCGTTTTATGTTATTAGGCTTCCTATGGTAGGGTTCATGGCTTTGCTAAAGTAATGGGCTTGTTGGCTTGTGTACGGAATCTTGGTGGCCCAATTGGCTTGTATCATCTTGATGTTGATATCTTTGTTGAAAACGGATTGTGAAAAGGAGGCTGATAGAGAACAAGAGCTAGCTAAGGATCATGTCTATGTTTATGTTACTTATCTTTATGATAAAAATAGAAAATTGTGAGCATTTACTTTTTGTCTATTGTCTATGTATTTTAATATATGATAACAACACGTTTATTAATTTATTACAAGAAAAACAAAGTCGCATGATAGACTTACTGATATAAAGCCATAAAAGTGTAAATGAAAAATAAAAATTGATTAAATGTGAATGGTAGAAATATCTAAAACATTAGTCATTTCTTATAATTTATCTTTTTTCCATGTCTATTTATTATTCAGCATCAAGGTTATCTTAAGACAGGCCAATTGTTTCAAAACGTATTTAATTTGTTGCCAAAAAATTTGTCGTGTATTAATTTATTTTCCCATTAATTACACCAACTATTTAATATTCTCATTGTGTCTACTATTGTCGTTTGTACATAAGTCCCATTTACTAAAATTTGGGCCACATAATACTTTTTATAAACATTTTACTTAAGATTTGACTAACACTTAACTCTAGGTGTGACTATTTGGTTTGAATTTCTAGTCAAAAACATTGACTAACCAATCATATATGGTCTTCGAACATATAAAAGTCATAGTTAAACAATTACAAAGCACTTAAATAATACATACGCAAAAAACGTGGGTGTAACAGATTTTTGGTGGATATGAAAATGAGGTTGTTGGTGAGAAGGAGTAAATTGGGTGGGAGAATCGAAGAAAGATGAGTAGTTGGGAAAAAGCAGTATGGAGGATGGGAAGGGAACCACAAATATGTCTTTTAAGACTTTAAAAATAGGATAATATTCATAGGATCGTGAATCTTACACTCAAATGTCCAATGAGACTCGACTTTGAAAGATCATGAATTCTAACTCTTTCATTAGAAGTAAACACTTATGTTTATCTTTTCTACCTTTTATTTTTTATTTTTATTATTTTTTTTTACAAAAAGATATTTCTTTGATACGAAGACAATAAGATCCCATTGATGTTACTTAATTTGCCAATAAACACAAACCAAACTGAACTTGGAACTAATTAGAAATTATGTAGCAGATGAGACCACAAGAATCAAGATACCAATGCTCTAGTTTCAAGTTAGTGTGTCCCGGTAGTCTTCAAGGTCAAGTTCGATTTAATTGGTGGAAAAAAGTTTTCAAGGTTGTTTTTTAAGCAAGTTATTAGGTTTCATGTGATGATTTATCTCGTCAATTAATTGCAATATTGACGCATAATTAGTAAAACGTCAATATAAGTGCTTCAATAAAAGCTATCAATCTACTAGTTGTAGCTTGATAACACATTAACGTGAAGCAGTAACTCAAGTGAGGTTAGAAAAATGGATTCGGTTTTCTTAATACGTGTTAGATCAATTTTATCAAAATCTCTTTTTGATAAAATAACGTCATCGTACATTATACTCCATTTGCTAGTGTATTTTGAGCTATAACAACAAGAAACGAAACAATGTTCGTGTTTCTATTGATTACCGTAAACTTAATAATGATGCTCATAATGATGAGCCCCATGTTAGATAAGTATTGACTTGGTGTTCGGCCATTGATATGAAAATGAGTTCGACGATAAGTATCGACTTGGTGTTCGGCCATTGATATGAGAATGAGTTCGACTTTATATTAAAAAAAATTTATGGTGAGTTCTAAATGCCCACGGCTCCATATGTCGATAGAAAGCAGTAATATTTACATGTCCTTAGGGTAAATTGCTTTTTACATAATAATATTTTAGATTATTCAATGAACTAGCTACCTTATTATTTCACAATACACAATTTTAACCGCCCAATAATAACATCAATGGGTTTTTTTACGAGATCTCATAGGCTCGCTCAAAAAGGCTAGTCAACGGAACCTCAAATGATGAAACACTCTAAGAGTAGGAGATGCTTGTAACCAATCTTGCACAAGTGTGTTTTGTTGAAAATATTATCAAGGTCTTCGTGAATAAAATTCTCGTATTAGGAAGGTCGCTTGCGATTTTACCATGATCGAACATCCTCGAACTCTTATGTTGTGACAAAGACTCGACTTTCTCACAACGATTACTCTACGGTACTAAACAAGTATCTTTATTTAAACAACTCTAGATATACAAACTTCAAACCAAACCAACTAAACACACACAAACCAACTAGACAATAGCAAAATATCTACATAGATTTTACTAGATTTACCCACCAACATTATAATTTTTACAATTCTTATAACATATCCATAATCAAAGGGTCTTTTAAAAACCTTTACGACATCTATATAACCAGTCATATAGTATACATTGTTTGGAATCCTAAACCAAAACCCTAAAATATTTCTGCCCACTTCTAGTATACATTGTTTGGAATCCTAAACCAAAACCCTAAAAAATTTCTGCCCACTTCTTCCTGAAACTCAATCTGATTCCAATCATCCAAACTATATATTTTTTCATTTGCACAATTTTATAACATTTCTATAATTAAAGGGCCTTTCTAAAACTTATCACACTTATTTAATCAGTCGAATAGTAGCACTTCATTCGACTTCCCAAACCAAAACCTAATAAATTTCTCTGCCATTTCTTCTTGAAAATCGATCTGATCCCATCCGAAATATTTTGCATTTAATTCATGATTCNGTAAGTATAATTTATTTCCAAACACTCGAATTTATATGAAACATAATGTATCATGACTTATAGATTAATTTCTCTTCTTTTCTTTTTTCTTTTTTTTTTGTTTGTAACTACATATATTGAATTGATCAGGTTGCGGGAAGTGAGCAGCTCATCAAAGATTACAATGACTGATAAAGAAATACTTGCTCGAGTCATCAATGGTAAACAACGCGGGCATGTACCTAGCATTGGTAGAAAGGTAGCCGACATTGGAAAGTCCTCGATCTTCAGCTCACAATCTCGTCAACAATCCTACTCGTCATGTAACACCCCAACCCGACAAGGGTAGAAATGTTACAGTATGGTGACAATTCAGATACAAACAGACATAAATGCAAGCGGAAGTCTAATCATAAATAACCAAATGAGAGTTAAGTCAAACAATGACTTAAACAAATACATAAGTTCCCAAGACAAAATTCAAATGAAGTACAAAACAAAATCCAAATCCAAAAGTTCTTATCAAACTAGGAAGACTAAGGTCGGTCCACACACAATCTAGCTCTCATCCCAAAAGAAGCATCTCAAAGCTCCTAGCTAAATACCTGCCGCAAGAAAAGAAAATGCGGCTGAGCTTCAAAAGCTCAGTGAACAGATATATCAACAAATTAAATGAAACAGAAATGGAAACAAAGTATGTGCATTAGGAATAACAGAAAATATAATAAGGAATGAAGGAATAGATAAAGGTTAGGTTATATCAGCATTCTACCACGAGCCAAACAAAACAAAACAAAGTCTTCATCATAGTAACCATGATGCAGCTAGCTCCCAAAATAATGTGAAAGGCATGTATTGTACACAGTACCAGACACCAAACCAAATGTAGTAGCAAAACAAATCAAATCTAGGATGCATCCATACGCCCCTACCCAAACCAAATGAAGATCAAACAAAGGGACGGTGTGGAACATCACTCGACCACACTGGAGTCATGACATTGGTGCATCAATGCCACGGCCATGTTACCTTCATGGCTAGGAAAATGCTCGGGTATAATACTGAAGGGCCAAAGGCAAATCAAATAGCAAAGTCTAAGACAAATCAAAGTATCATAATCCAAGGTGCATAGCAAAGGTTCAGGTCAAAGGTTTACAAATGGCAGGGTTCATAATCAGAGTTCAAATCAAAGGTTCATAGNTTCATGACTAGGAAAATGCTCGGGTATAATACTGAAGGGCCAAAGGCAAATCAAATAGCAAAGTCTAAGACAAATCAAAGTATCATAATCCAAGGTGCATAGCAAAGGTTCAGGTCAAAGGTTTAAAAATGGCAGGGTTCATAATCAGAGTTCAAATCAAAGGTTCATAGCAAAGGTTCAATTCAAATGGATCATATCAAAGGTTCACAAATAGGAGGGAACATAGCAAAGGTTAACAAATCAAAAGTTTAGATAAGCAAGAGTTCATGAGAAACCTGTGGAAAGGTCAGAATATCTGTACCTTATTCAAAGCACTAGGCCAAAAATGACCTTTCGTCACACATGGTCATTTTTGAACGGTCACACGGTGACATTTTTACGTGACTAAATGTAGCAGCGTTAAATAAACAGCCACACTTGATCCGACTTGTGTGACCATTTCATAAAATATATGTCACGCATTTGTGTATATATGTGACTAGAGGGTAACTAGTAAATATTTTTCGACATTTTAGTCACTTTTAATTCAGGACGTGTGACCGATACAAATCAGCTCGAAACATTAGTCACACTATAGATATACATATGTGACAAATATAT
>LBNU01025380.1:0-42882 GCA_014162995.1 Artemisia annua
ATTGTTCCAAATTGTCATTCATGAATAGTACAAGGGTATTTTATGTTAAATTCAAAGTTTTGAATACCCAGGGACTGATTTTGCCAATTTTGTAACTTGAGGGGTAAAAATTGCCATTTTGTGTAAACTTTCATCCAGGGATTATTTGTGAACATTTTTGAGTTCCCATGGACTAAAGTTGACTTTTTGATCATTTAAAAGCTTCAGGGACTAGTTTTGTCATTTTATCAAAGTTCAGGGACTGAAACTGCCAATTATGCAAACTTGACTGTTTTTCATCAGTTTTCAATCCTTTTGTATCTGAAACACATAAAAACACAATTCAAAGAGATTTTATGTATTTTGTGGTATTTCTGTGTGTTTTCAGATGTTTTTGTAGTCTAAATGTTAAAGAAATGATGAGTATTTGCACACTCATCAGTGCACTTATTGAGTCTAGAGCCAAGAGATTCATCAAAAGATCTCATAGGAACACACGATATAATTACACTGGTTGTTCTACATCAATGGACACCAGATGTAAACTTTAGAGTCCTACGCAGGTCTTAGCAATCTGCCAGAACGTTTATGAGAGAATTTACTTATGTATTTCTCAATGATTGAACGGAAACTCCTGCCAGGGTCAAAAATTCAAGCAAGCCCTGACAGCAGTCACCTTTCGGTTAATTCTCTTGTGGGTTACGCTTAGTGTTTTCAGTGATCCAAACGTTCCCCCTTTTAACAAGTCGTGGGTGATCTCAGCGGGATCACCTAATCGTGGGGTGTACTTCGGTATGTTTCTGTGTAAGGGGCTTTTTTTCTTTTTCGAGGTAATCCCCGGGAATTTAGGAACGCCAGTGGTAAGGTTTGGAAGAAGTCTTACACAATATGCTGTTGACGATCTTCTAAATTTCGAACCTGTAAAGTTACCGGAGTATTTATGCTTAAGACTGTTTTATGCAGGTACAACCACCACACTAGGTTCCACCATGCTCATACAATACATCTCAAAATGTCAAAGGAAAGTCTCACTAAGGATCAAAGGAAAGGCAACAGTCAAAAGAAAGATTTCTACGCAAAAAGAAAAGAATCTTACCAAAGTTAATGACAAAATCAAAGTGAAAGAAAACCGCGACACAATATATCCCTATGGCAAAGAACTAAAAGATGTATGAAGCAATGTTGGGAAAGGGCGATTTCAACCTTACCATAGCGAACTTAGTGAACAAAAGGGCAGATGGAAATCACAACAAACAAAAGAACAAAAAAAAGTTCAATATATAAAAGATCACAAAGCATGAAGAAACAAAAAGAACGATGGAACAAAGTTATAACTTATTCTTAATGTTTTCTAAAGGACGTACAAGACAAAAGGGGGGGAATGTCAAAGTTTTAAAAGACAAAGATGAAGACCGTCACCGGCAACCCTTTTTCAAGACCAACACTTAGGGGGGGAGATTTGTTAAAGCATCTTTATTTTTAATATTATAAAGTGTCGGTCATTAAAGTCCAAATGAATCATGTAAAGGTTGCATTAGAAAAGCGTTTAGGAGAAGTATTTGGTTCATATTATTCAATTCTTAGAAAGTTAAGGGGGCCCAAAATCATGTAACTATTTCAAATGGCCCTAGGACTGTATGCCACTATATAATATTAATGGTAAAACCCCCTTTTTTTTTTTTCATTAGAAGGTTGGTTGATCATTTGGAATAAACACATAGTAATATTTCACACACTTGATCCTCCCACTCTCTCTCTATACATCTCTCTTTCTCTCTCTAGATTTGATGAAGAAGGTCGTGATTTAGGTTGTATCCAAGGTCCTACAATTCATCTCACCATATCTTTGATAGTGAAGAGTTGACTAGCCCACAAGGCTATGGCATGTGGTAAAGGCAGTAGAAAACCATAATTGGTAATCAACTCACCAAGATGATAACTGTATTCTATCAAAGAGTTGGCTAGTCCAAGAGCAAACGGCTCTTGGTAAAGACAAATCAAATCCGTTAACAGCTGATGGTTTGCTAAAAATCATTTGGTTATCAATGTACCTTAGTTTCATACTAAAACATTGGCTACTCCAGAAGTAATGGCTATCTGGTAAAGAGACATCAAATCCATTAAATTTTCAAAACGGGTTGTTCTTAAATTCTGAATTGCTAGGGACTAGCAACTGCTTAGTGTGGGGATTTGATATGTGCATTTTTGCACATATCTTTTCATCTAATTTTAAAGTCAAATCTACCAAAAACACACAAAAACGATCAAATAATGTCACAAATATCCTTGGAGTGTGTTTCTGCGTGTTTCAGGTACAAAGGATTGAAAACAGATGAAAAACGGAGCAAAATGTGCAGAAATGTCAGAATGAGTCCCTGAACTATCAAGAAAATGTCAGAAATGGTCTCTGGAAAGTTTTTATGAAGAAAAAGTCAACAATCATCCTCCAAGAATCATAAAATGACATTCTGAGTCCATGGAATAAAGTTTACAAAGTTTGGCAGTTTCAGTCCCTCAAGTTTGCAAAATTGTCAATAATGGTCCCCAGGAATTTTTATTTTGAAGATTAATCAATAAAGGCCCTTGGGAAATCAAAGGTTGTCAATATTGGCCCTTGGAGTGAATATTGGAAACTTGACAGATTTGGTCCTCCAATTTCAGAAAGTTACATCTTTGGTCCTTGTAATTTATAAGCTACAACCAAATGGACCCTTTGATTTAAACTATTAAATCTGAAACCAAAACAAGCCCAAGTCCCATCCCTTGAACCCTTGGCCCATGAATCCCTTCTAGCCCAATTCCACTAATAAACAACCCACCCCCGTTTTTTATAACCCTCAGTCAAACACACCGGTCAAACTCATCTTCATCCCCTACCTCCCTTTTACCCGCCAAACAAAACCCCTCCACTGCTTTTACCTGCTACACTCCATCTCCCCTCCTCAAAAGCTCCCCTTCTTCACCTGCTCCAAAGAACCCCTTCACATGATACCATCTCCAAGTCAGCAATCCATGTGACCAAGTCCATCCCACGGCTGTGATTTATTGAAGTGGTGACCAAGGTAAAATCAAAGGATGAGATTGAAGCTAAAGAAGCACAAATTGAAGCTGAGCCTTTTCCTCTCACACAACAAACACAAGCAAAGCACAGGAAACCCTACTTCTCCTAGTATAAATAGAATAGTATGTAGCCACTTTGAAGGCAGTTAGGTTTTATCATTGTAGTTTAGTTAAACGTTTCATTGCAATTCCAGTTTTTATGTATTGCTTTCTTTAAGTTTTATGGAAATTCAAGTTTCAATTTTAGTCTTGTTTTAATTTTTATTGTTTTGCAAAATAAATCTCACTCAAGTTCTTTTCTTGTTTTATTTTAATGTTTTCATCTACTTTAATGAACTTCAGTTCCTTAATGTAATCAGTTTTTAGTTTAATGCAAGTTTTTCAAAGTTCAAGTCCAAGTGTTGCTTTCAATTTTTAGTCTTAATATAAATTTGAAGTTTTTAATAAAAAGAATTTGTTTATAATCTGCTGTTGTTTAACATGATTTCTCAAGTTCTCATATGCTCTCAAGAATTAATAGAAGTGTTAACCCTTGCCCTCGTTTAAGTGAGAAGAAAAGAAAAGAAGAAGATGGAGCAATGGTTTAGAGCTTCTTGGGAAGCATTTGGATGGGTAGAAATTGATCTTTCCTTGGTTTGAGCACAAAGTCTAGTAAGCTTTATTTTTTCCATTGAAATTCACTGTAGCATTGCTTATAATCTGCTTGTTTCAATGTATTTCTACTTATTAGTGATATTATGTGCCATTTATGCTTATTCGTTAGTTTAGATAGATTTTGAATTGAAATTTGCATGTTTACTGCCTTAGTTTAGCTGCTAACTTGTAGGATATCACATAACATCAAACTCGTGTGGTTTAGTGGTATGGATCGAATAGATAAGAAGAAAAACTTAGAGAGAAGTTAGAGAGAGAAAGTTGAGAAGTTGGAACCTTAGAGAGAGAAACCAAAAAAAAAAAAGAAAATAAGATTATGAGAAGGTCCAACCCTCTCCAAGGATGGAGAGGGCTATTTATACTTACATACTTGTTGCCTCTATTAGGCTGTGGATCGGGCTGACAGTGGGTATAGACCCGACCCGACTTCACAAATACTAACTAATACTAATCTACGTATTAACTACTATTATAAATACTATTAACTCTACAAGCTACATAGATGCTAAATAGATACT
Source organism: Artemisia annua (assembly GCA_014162995.1). Taxonomy (NCBI): domain Eukaryota; kingdom Viridiplantae; phylum Streptophyta; class Magnoliopsida; order Asterales; family Asteraceae; genus Artemisia; species Artemisia annua. Next base: position 4,212 of record LBNU01025380.1, read on the forward strand.
CAGGGTGACCGAGTCTTCATAAATAAAAACGTATTCCTAACAATCTCCCCCTAAGGGAGGTCACCCCGGAAATACATATGTTAAACTTTGAAGTCCAGCGTCTAAATCTTTGTTGTTGTCTTTGTAGCTCGCAGCCTTTTGATTCTTCATTGAAATGAACTTTGTACTTTCAGCAGCGGACTCAAGATACTTCCTTGATGTGCAGGATGATCTTTGACATTGCTTCTTGCTCATCATCCAAATAATTAGCTTCAAGTCATCTTTGAGTGGAAGTGTCTCTTTGTGATGTTGTGATTGTCTTTGCGTTGTCATGCTCACACTTTTCTGGATCATGATCTTCTTCATCAGAGTTGTGGAAGCATAGTTGAAGCCCATTCCATGATCATGATTTCTTAAGATTTGATGTTGAATTGTGAGCATAAGGTGATAAATCGGCATCTTTTCAGCAATCAGCAGCAACCGTCAACTTCTTTGTCTCTGGTGTAAATATGCCTTTCCAACATGCCTATACATCGTTGTTTGAGTGAATCTCCATGGTTGAACAGTTCTGACGACTCCTTTTAGATGTAGGTATGAGCATGTGGAACTAGAGTGATGGAGGTGGAAATGATAAGTTTGGTATGTTGAGCTGCATAAAACTTGGTTAGTAATAAACATACCAGCGCTTACAAGTTCGGACTTCGAGATCGTCAACAGCATAGTGTGAAGACTTTCTCTAATCCTTACCAAGGCCGTTCCTAATCGGATGCCCCCGAAAGGGCTTTCATTGACATACCGAAGTACACCAACGATTACGTGAGTCGCTGGAGATCACCCCACGACTGTAGACCATTTGGAACACCACCGCGAACACTAAGCGTAATCCACAAGAGATTACCAAAGTGACCTGGGAAATACTTATGTTGACCCTGGCAAGAGTTTCCACTCAATCACTGGGAAATAGTTATGTATATTCCCTCATAAGTGTTCTTGGCAGATTGCTAAGATCTGCGTAGGACTCAAAATACTACAACTGGTGTCCTTAATGTTGAACAACCAGTGTAGAAGTATCAGGTGTTCCTATGAGATCTTTTGATGCATCTCGTGGCTCTAGACTAGATAAGTGCACATTGGTTANACACTAAGCGTAATCCACAAGAGATTACCAAAGTGACCTGGGAAATACTTATGTTGACCCTGGCAAGAGTTTCCACTCAATCACTGGGAAATAGTTATGTATATTCCCTCATAAGTGTTCTTGGCAGATTGCTAAGATCTGCGTAGGACTCAAAATACTACAACTGGTGTCCTTAATGTTGAACAACCAGTGTAGAAGTATCAGGTGTTCCTATGAGATCTTTTGATGCATCTCGTGGCTCTAGACTAGATAAGTGCACATTGGTTATCCTATGCAGAGACTAGGGAGGGGTCTCCTGTTTCAATATCATCTATCTCTAAGAGTCAAGTCGATAGATTACACCGGTTCCCCGTGAGAATGAAACAAGCTCTTTTTAGAGAACTTGAGTGGCTGGAAGGTTTAGTGCAGTGCGTCACTGGGTCCATGACGTCTTTTATTCAATACCGATGTTACTTAGTAACAATCAATAGCATATGAATTGAACCCGGTTTCTGCCCTAAGGTTGAATAATTGGAGGGCTATTTCTTTTCACCCCTTTCTCATTTGATTTCTTTTTAATTCTTCAACCCCTTCAGTGCTTACCGAGACTTCATCACTAGAACCTTGTTGGGTTTGTTTCAGTCCTAGCTTAATCTTAGTCAGCACTCTTCCCTTTCTCACATTTCTCCTCTTTTGCAGTCATTCCTAAGGACTTCTAATCTATCTATTGGATTGTCCCTGGGAAGATCCCTCCGGTTCTGGTGGATCATGGGAGCATATACCTAACCTTACCATCCTTATAACTCCATGCATTAAATTAAGAGTTTTATCATTTTTCAAATGCTCCCCCTTAACATGTGCTCATAGGTTTAAGATAGAAATTTGCACATGTCGGGGTGAGTTTCACTAATTTTAATTGATCTGCTCTCAATAGACATATACCCTAGGGACACGTTTACGTTGCTTAGTTAAAGGGATCCATTATCAGCTCTTAGGTGATAACTAGCCCTAATAACTAACTTGAAGTTGTTAACATTCCTTAAAAAGGAAGTTAGACCCATCAAAGTATACATCTACGAAAAGCTTCTCGAATCCCTACTTTCTACTTGGATAAATCCTTTCGAATTCTAACATTTGTGTTTCGTCAATTTCATGAGTCAAATTCTGAGTCATAATCACTTCACGGTTTCTACTTGTTATTGTAAAAACACGCGAAAGACTCTTAGCCACTTGCTCCCCCTCAATATGTGCATCCTGATTGATTCAATTTGAAAGTTTTTAAAACTTTAGCACATATGGGAAAGCGAACATTTGAGATCATTTTTTCACCATTTATACACTTGCTCCCCCTCAATATGTGCTTTGATTAAAATTCAAAGACTTCAAAAATTTTAGCACATACGGGAGAGCGATCCTTTGAGTCCAAAAACATCATGTTTAAAATCAGATTTCATATTTAAATCACATTCTCTCCCCCGATCAAAAAATTTCAAATCTTTTGAGATTTTGTGATCCCAATTGATTTAAATGATTTTAGAAGAAAATTGGGAGAAAATGTGATAAAAGTTTTAACATTTACTGATTTTGAGACACTTTTTCACTGCTGCTGGTGCACAAAGTTTTTAAAGGTGCAGAAATTTTAAGCAAATACGCTCCCCCTCAATTAATGACCCGTTTTCAATTTAACGTGTTGTGGTCATTAAGTTGAGCGGCAAGGTATTTGTGAAAATTTAAGTCCAATAGCCTCCTTGTAAACCACAAAAACTCTCTTGAAGAATCATTAAGAGAGAGATTTTGGGATGAAAGAAGACTTCTCTTCTTTTACTAGAAATGATGCACTGAAGCGTACAACATTTCGGAGAATCCGCACACAGTGAAAAGCATAAAAAAAACTCACAAGCATTTTATATATAAGTAGTGTTCAAAGTATACATAATGTCACTGTTACATCACCCAAATTAACTAGCAAAACTAGGTGATATTAAGCGAACAACCCGATAATCACTCTGTTCTTCTAGGAGCATGTAGTCACCATCACGAACTATCCCCCCTATGTAGCACTCAAGGCTGCGGTAGATCCTCCTCATCTTCAGACGATGTCGAATGGCATTTAGAACTTTGTTGCTGATTTTCAAGTCATGATCCGTCCATTGGCTGGTGTATCTTCCGGGTCTGTTTGAGTAGACTTGATATTATTTCACGCGGAAGTCCAATGCTTCATCGACCATTTCCAAAGTGCCATCGCTGTACTTGTGTAGTTCATCTAGACGCATGACCACGGGAACATTGTACTTGTCTCTGAACACCACAGCTCTTGGAGATTCAAGGACCGTGAAGTCAGCTACTGGTTCCAAGTTGCCGACTTCCCATTGTGGCTTGGTGAGATTTAGTTGCGTCTGATAGCTTTCGATGCCAAGCTGTAGGTCTTCGACTCGCTTCCTGATAACTAGACCCCTTATCCAATGAAGAACTGCAAACACTAGTGTCTTCTTTTCGTGTGGTGCTAAGTGATGTAGTTTCCCTTGGATGTGAAGTAGATACAAGTCTTCAAAGTCATTGGGACGAAGATGCTTGAAGTCACCCTCAGATATCTCGTAATCCTGAAGATCCGCACGACGTAGAACAATGGACTTCAAGTAGTCGTACCTATAAATAGAGTGAATCTTGACTTTGACTACACTGATGATTTGAAGGGGTGAACGAACAGTTTTCTTGTCTCCCTTGGCTTTGAATCGTTCAACGTAGAACTGATGCTTCTTGAACCACCAATGTGAAATACCTAGAGCTGCAGGAACATCATACTCACATTCTTCATTTATCTACATCCCATCCGGCACCATTTGCTCCAAACCGATGTCATTGTAGCGAGCAGCCTTCATTTTGGTGATGGATAAGGCGTACTTGCGTCGCTTGCTCCCAAACCGTAGATATTCAAGATCTTTGTTGAAGAAAAATTCAGCCTGAATAGTAACGCGCCCTGGAGATCCACCCAATGGGAGTGGCTTGCTGTAGCTGTGGTGGGTGATTTCTTCATCGACTAGATCATTGAACATTTTGTGGCATTCCTCCATTTAAAATTGAGGATGAGTTACATCAGGATGAAATACCTTGACTACGCCATATGCTGGGCCTTCCAGATCTTTCTGAGTCAATTTTGTAATTCCTCTCTTCTTGCAGAACCATGTAATGAACGTCCCCATATCTCCGGTTTGTGAAAGCAATGAATTTTCAGCTGGAGGAACGAAGCTGTTGGAAATGACATTGGCCCAGTTGTTGTCAGAAACTGGTTGATCTGACGGAGAAACTGACCAAGTTGGCTTAGAAGTTGGCAGCTTAACAGCTTTAGGTCTCACACATGCTTGCAGATCCTCTTTAGACAGTGATGACGTGGGATTGCGACCATGCAACAGGTTTTACCTCTCAAGGGATTTTGAGAAGCTTGCAATCCCACCAAAGGGATTGATCGTTCTCTCAAAGGGAATAGTGTTCGTTAGGATTGAAAAAACTACTCTAATAGGTCTAAGGGTGTAGGAAGATTATTTTTGTATTTTTATATTTTTATAAAAGCAAGTAAAATCTCGGGTTTGAAGGAGTGGGCAGAATTAGTTGCTAGTCTACTAACCCAAAAACTACTATTGCAATAAAAATAAAATAACGAGAAAATACAAGGTTGGGAAAACTTATATGGAGACAAATGTGTTTACTTAGATTTCCTTACTCCCTAACTATCTTTTACCGGTTAATTGGTGTGTGTATTAATTGCATGGATGACTGGTGTATTCCTTAACAATTCATGGGGTGGCGTACATATCTCCCCAATTCTATGAGCTCTTATCTCCTCCTACAACGATGCGTAAAGCACCCAATCATAGGGATTGTAAACAGTGGCTCATGTATTAAATACTACCTTAATAACCTAGTACGCATTAGTTACATGTTTCTTAAGACGTTCAAGCATGTTACCATATAGGAGTTTAGCCAGTTTTCTTAAGCCTAACATTGATCAAACATTCATCCAAGACAAGTAATAACACACCAATCAACCAATGATTAATAGTTAGGTTTCATTAGATCTAAGTAAACACAAGAAAAATCTAGCCTAGCATGTTAATTGAAAGACAAGCATAAGATGCAATTAACCAACACATAGACATATTTATTAATTTAAGTGAGGATTTATCTTTAATTGAACATGAAGGATTCAAGGGTGAAAAACCCTTGAAAATACAGCCAAATTCGTCTTTAGTGTTTTGCCCAAAGTTGCACCAAAAGTTTCACACATAATGAATGAAAAATAGAAAAGTATATATAGATTTTAAATTCTGACGGCGTCAGGTTATGGGTTCTGACGCCGTCAGCTCGCCGCCATTAGGGTTCTCGGATGGCCTAGATCTACTTCTGACGCCGTCACTCTTTATTTTGCTCTGGGTCGTCACTCTTTAAGTTAACACCTAACGGCCTACACCTTTTAACACATGACGCCGTCAGGTGTAAACATCTTGTTTTCTTCATAGGGCGTCTAGTGTAATCTGATTCCACTCCTTTGCCAACATTGGCTGACGGCGTCACCTTGTGACTCTGACGCCGTCAGGAAGGAAATCCAGCTTCTTTTGAGACTTTGTCGTTTTCTTCACTTTTATGCTCTAAAAACGTCCAATTTGGCATGTTTTCCAGAATTCTTCTCAAAAGTACCTAAAATGACAAAAGGAACGATTTAGGGCAATATTTGATCATATTTACTCGAATTAGGGCTTAAATGACCCCTTAAAACGGGTACACTTTTCGTCTTATCAAATACCCTTACACTTGGGATTTGCTTGTCCTCAAGCAAATAAGCTTTTATTTCAAATCAAAATATGAGTTAGGGGTCATTTAACACACATATAAAAGTAATTACAACAAATAGTTACTCGACCCTAATCATAATAAGCACGGAAATCATACACTAGCACCTCACAAATAGTGTTTGGATACTCTCATCTCTCAAGTGTCATAGAATTATATCTCATAAATGAAAATGAAAAATATCTCTCACTACCTTTCATAGCAAATAGGTTACCATAGGCTTGGGAGAGGATCAATTACTCCTCCACTAGGCGTAAGCACCTAAGATAAACTATCAAAGAGGGCTTTCAAAAAGGGTTGTAATGTAAGGTGTAGGGATATGATAAACACGGTTTGGTTGGCATAAAGGTTATTTTACTGGTGGCGAGTTAATTATCATGATCAAATACATGCACTATACAATGTTGCTAAGCCAAGACTCGACTCAATCTTAAGCTAAAAATGAGATAACAAAAACATAAACAAACATAAAAGAAACGGGATGGTAGTCCGTATGTTTTTTCTACTTTTCTTTTTCTAATTTTTTTTGTATTTTTCTTGATTTTTCGATTTTTTTTTTCATACACTCTTGCCCTACCATCCAAAATAATACATCATAGGGACCTCGGTTCTCCCCTTATACTTGAACTTTTACATAACTTTACAATTACTATTCTAATGACCCGAATTAAGATAATCGAAAAACTTGGAGTACTTTTAAAATATTTAGCACATATGGGGGTAATAATGTTGTTCTTCCCCATTACTCCATTACACTAGTACTTTACCCATGAGTCCCAATCGTCCCAAAACAATATGTTCAAGGATATGACTCGACTTAGCATCCATGTAATCAATTAGATAATTAACAAAGGGTTTAACAAATGTTGTCACAATAATGCACTAAAGGTGAGTGCATAAAAGGTAGGCTAAGGCGATTTGGGTGTACATTTAAGTGGGGTGTAACAAATTCTCACTTTGAGTAGGATGCTCAAAGGTCGAAATGAAAAGATAGGGTCTGAGGGGTGTACTAGGGGTATCGTGTACCAAAAATGGGTACAACGCAAAGGGTGTGGGAGAATTACTTGACCAATGAAGTCAATGTAATTATAACAAAAACACGGGTGTAAAACAAAGGGTTAATCCTAATGCCTCTTATCATGTAGTAGATCTTAACTACACGAATGTAGTCTCACTTGTGGATTTGAGATGGTCCTAACGCAAGTTCTATAATCTAAGTGCTACCGGTACACACATCATAGCATAAAAAATGAATGCTTTTCCTACCAATTCTAGGGGCGAACGTCACATATTTGGGGTGGAAAAATTTTTAGTGGTACGGTTTTGTGCTAGTCATATAATTTCCTATCCATGAGACGCTCATTAAGACTAAAGTTTCGCTTCTAAATGTTGTAAAAAATTTTTAAATTGGCGCTAAAATTGCCCTGACAAATATTTCTCTTGCTTTAATTGCAAATTTACTATCAAACAAGCAAAAATCAAGCGCAATTGTATTCTCTAAGGCGACTTCATTTACCCCCCTTACACTTAAACCGAACATTGTCCCCAATGTTCACATAAAAGATGTAAAAGAAAATAAAATGAAAGAATGAAACAAAATACTCCCCTGATTCGTTTGGTCTGGATAGTGAGGTAACATGGTTAGATCTTCTTCCAGGAAAATGAACGCTCAAAGCTTCCCTTCCGAAATATAAATCATCTTCTTGTCCAAAATAACCTGTTAACCTAAAAAAAAATAAAGGCTAACCTCGCATAACATCGGCGGTATAATCTATAATAGGATATAATGCTTGTGGAATGAATATTTTTGCAGAATTCCTGGAGATTATAAGTTAGAGAATTAACAAAACTTTTTATGATTCCGGAAGAAAAACAAAACTTTCAAAAATTGCGGAAAATTACTACTTGACGCCGTCAGGTTGTAAGGCCTGACGCCGTCAGAAATGATCTGACAGAATTCTCATGTTAAGTTTCCGGAAAATTTCTGGAAAAACTATACCTTACTTCCTGGAATTCCTGCAAAAATATCATTATGACTCGATACAAGCATTTGACTCAAACAAGTACTAATATGTATGTTAATTTACATTGTTATGATTCATGTTCATTCGTTCTTATAAACCGATTTAGATTTCCCTCACACTTATCCGTTGCAAAATTCCTTTATATGTAGTTAAGACGAAGTTAAAAACAAAATAAAGCATTTTCACAAGTTAGTTCTTTTGAAGCATGAATCAATAACAAGAAAAATAACTTACATACGGAAGCAAATAAAATCAATCAAACAAACAAAACACACAAAACAAATAAAGCTTGGGTTGCCTCCCAAGAAGTGCTTGTTTTTGTTCGAGTCACGAGCCTGACTATACCCTTATTTAACGGAAATAGGGGAGGTTTTCCCTACACTTAGAATTAAGTGCTGGTGGAAGTAGCGATACACACCCTTAGGGTGGAAATATGCCACGTGAGGTGAAGGGGGTGAGTGAATGGCTTCCTTCATCCTAAAACTACCCGGGTAATATTGGTTGATGGGTGGATTTGAAGTTGGAAGAGTTTTATGACAAAGATTTGAGCTTTTGTCATTTTCATAATTAGTATGCTCCAACGGTTCTTCGTCCATTCCGGTTCCCATCTTTTTTATTTCAACGTCATCTTCGTCTTCGTATTCAAACTTGCTTTCATCGAAGAAGTGGAGTGTTGACGTTTTGAAGTTAGAATGTTGGAAAGAGGTTTTATGGATAATGGGTTTGGTTTGAGAAATCATTGAGATCCTATGCATCAAAGTTGGTTTGAGTGGTTCAGAGGTTATGGCATAGCCGTGAGAGTTCTCTTTCTCTTTGTGTCAACGGCTGCTTGTTTCACTAGGGACTGAGAGTTCAAAAATCTTTTCGATCTTTTTGGGTACAGCTTCTTCCCTAATCTTTTCCTTAATCCTTGACATGAAACCTTCAGCCAAGTCCATAAAGGTGTTTCGGGTGTTCTCCATTTGGACCTCTAACTACCGGATCTGTCTTTCTTGGTTGTTCATAAAAGTCAACATTATCCCTTCGAACTCCTCTGTCGTGAAAATTCAGGAAACGTATGTTTACTGAGTGCATTTCACATATTCAGCATTAGCCATAGGCGTCTCGGCCCTCATCAATTTCTCAACCTGTCTTTCGATGTTCTGAAATAGTTGTTCTTGGGTTGCATTCATGTAATCTAAACTTCCTTCCTCTAAGAACATTGGGTCCTCCCATTCTTCTTCTTTGTACTGTGCTAGGTCCTCAATGACCTCCCAGCACTTATCAACACTAAGCTTGCTCAGTCTAACATTGGCAGCGTANATTTTTAGTGGGGTGTAACAAATTCTCACTTTGAGTAAGATGCTCAAAGGTCGAAACGAAAGGATAGGCTCGGAAGGGTGTACTAGGGGTATCGTGTACCAAAAATGGGTACAACACAAAGGGTGTGGGAGAATTACTTGACCAATGAAGTCAATGTAATTATAACAAATATACGGGTGTAAAACAATGGGTTAATCCTAATGCCTCTTATCATGTAGTAAATCTTAACTAAACGAATGTAGTCTCACTTGTGGATTTGAGATGGTCCTAACGCAAGTTCTAGAATCTAAATACTACCGGTACTCACATCATAGCACCAAAGATGGATGCTTTTCCTACCAATTCTAGGGGAGAACCTCACATATTTGGGGTGGAAAATTTTTTAGTGGTACGGTTTTGTGCTAGTCATACAATTTCCTATCCATGAGACGCTCATCAAGATTAAGGTTTCACTCCTAAATGTTGTAAAAAAATTTAAATTGGCGCTAAAATTGCCCTAACAAATATTTCTCTTGGTTTTATTACAAATTTACTATCAAACAAAGCAAAACATCAAGCGTAAGTATATTCTCAACGGTGTCTTCATTTACCCCCCTTACACTTAAACCGAACATTGTCCCCAATGTTCAAATAGAAGATGTAAAAGTAAATAAAATGAAAGAATGAAATCAAATACTCCCCTGAATCGTTTGTTGTGGATAGTGATGTAACATGGTTAGATCTTCTTCCAAGATAGACGAACGTTCAAAGCTTCCCTTCCAAAATAATAAACGTCTTCTTATCCAAAATAACCTGTTAACCTGAAAAAGATAAAGGCCAACCTCGCTTAAAATCGGCGGTAAAATCTACATAATAAGATATAATGCTTGTTGAATGAATATTTTGCAGAATTCCTGGAGATTATAAGTTAAATAATTGACAAAAATTTTTAAGTTTCCGGAAAAATACAAAACTTTCAAAATCTGCAGAAAATTATAGCCTGACGCCGTCAAGTGTTAATCCTAACGCCGTTAGAAAGTTCTGACAGAATTCTCATGTTAAGCTTCCGGGAAAAATTCTGGAAAATCTAAATCTTACTTCCTGGAATTCCTGCAAAAATTCATTATGACTCGATACAAGCATTTGTAGGTTAATTTCATTGTTATGATTCATGTTCATTCGTTCTTTATAAACCAATTTAGATTTCCCTTACACTTAGCTTTTGCAAAATACCTTTATATGTAGTTAAGACGAAGTTAAAAACAAAATAAAGCATTTTCACAATTTAGTTTGAAGCATGAATCAATAACAAGAAATATAACTTACATACGGAAACAAATAAAATCAAATAAACAAACAAACAAAACACACAAAGCATGGGTTGCCTCCCAAGAAGCGCTTGTTTTTGTTCGAGTCACGAGCCTGACTCTACCCTTATTTAACGGATAAAGGTGAGGTTTTCCCAACACTTAAGATTAAGTACGGGTGGAAGTAGCGATACATACCCTTAGGGTGGAAATATGCCACGTGGGGTGAAGGGGGTGAGTGAATGGCTTCCTTCATCCTAAAACTACCCGGGTAATATTGGTTGATGGGTGGATTTGAAGTTGGAAGAGTTTTATAACAAAGATTTGAGTTTTTGTCATTTTCATAATTAGTATGCTCCAACGGTTCTTCATCCATTCTGGTTCCCATCTTTTTTATTTCAACGTCATCTTCGTCTTCGTATTCAAACTTGCTTTCATCGAAGAAGTGGAGTGTTGGCGTTTTGAACTTGGTATGTTGGAAAGAGGTTTTATGGATAATGGGTTTGGTTTGAGAAATCATTGAGACCCTATGCATCAAGGTTGGTTTGAGTGGTTTAGAGGTTATGGTATAGGCGTGAGAGTTCTCTTTCTCATTGTGCCAACCGCTGCTTGTTTCACTAAGGACTGAGAGTTCAAAAATCTTTTCGATCTTTTTTAGTATAGCTTCTTCCCTAATCTTCTCCTTTATTTTTGAGATAAATTTTTCTGCCAGTTCCATGAAAACGTCTTGGGTATTTTTCAAGTGAGCCTCTAATCGTTGGATTTGTCTTTCTTGATTGTTCATGAAAGTTAGCATTATTCCTTTGAACTCATCTTGTCGCGAGGGGTGAGGGAGCGTATGTCTACCAATTGTGTTTACATCCTCATATCCCTCAACCAAAGGTGCCTCAGCTATTATAAGCACCTCAATCTGGTTTTTTATGTTATCAAATAATTGATCTTGGGTTGCGCTTATGTAATTTAAAACCCCTTCTTCCGAGAATGTTGGGTCCATCCATTCTTCCTCTTCGTACTGTGCTAAGTCCTCAATGACCTCCCAGCACTTATCAACACTAAGCTTGCTCAGTCTACCATTAGCAGCGTAATCTATGGCCCTTCTAGTTTGATGATTGACACCATCATAAAAGATTTGGACTTGGAGCCAAAGATCAATGCCGTGATGGGGGACTTTGTGGAGTAATTCCTTAAAACGGGTCTATGCTTCGTAAAGAGTTTCACCTTGACGTTGTTAGAACTTCAAGATGTCATTCCTTAGCTTGGAAGTTCTCGTTGGTGGGAAAAATTGAGGAAGGAAACGAGTGGTGAGATTATCCCAAGTCGAGATGGATCCCGCGGGTAGACGATCAAGCCAATGGATGGCTTGGTCACGAAGAGAGAAATGGAAGAGACGTAATAGGGTAGTATCTCTAGTGGCACCGTTAAGGTTAATGGAATCTACGATTTTAAGAAAGTCCCTAAGGTGTTGAATTGGGTCTTCGGACATATGTCCATGGAATGCAGATCCGTTTTGCACCAACCGGATGGTGTCGGGTCGCAGGTGGGCTACATTGGCTTCTTTGGGAAGCTCAATGGCGTTTTGATAGCCTTGGTGGCTAGGACGGGAGTACTCTCCTAAAGTGTGGGCTCTAGGAGGTTGGTTTGGTTGTGGTGGGTGGTTTGGTTGAGGTAGGTGGTTTGGTTGAGGTGGGTTGTTGGGAGCGAGGATGTTACCACCTTCCATGATGGCGAATGGTAATGGTTACGAACAAAAACACGAAGAAAATAGATAGACTAAAGAAATCCTAGAANCCTTAGTGGCTAGGTCGGGAATACTCTCCTAAGGTACGGGCTCTAGGAGGTTGGTTTGGTTGTGGTGGGTTGTTTGGTTGAGGTGGGTAGTTGGGATCAAGGATGTTACCACCTTCCATGATGGCAGATGGTAATGGTTACGAACAAAAATACGAAGAAAATAGATAGACTAAAGAAATCCTTGAAAAATAAAATAAAAATCTCACTAGAAAGGAATCTAGTGAGTAGACCTAATAAAATAAAAATTCAACCTAAACAATAACTATTCGCCGGCAGCGGCGCCAAAAACTTGATGACGTGGGATTGCGACCATGCAACAGGTTTTACCTCTCAAGGGATCTTGAGAAGCTTGCAATCCCACCAGGCAGTGTACCTGATCGGTATAGTATAGTGTAGTGGCAACTACGGGGGATTGATCGTTCTCTCACAGGGAATAGTGTTTGTTAGGATAGATCGTTCTCTAATAGGTCTAAGGGTGAAGGAAGATTATTTTTGTATTTTTCTATTTTTATAAAAGCAAGTAAAATCTCGGGTTTGAAGGAGTGGGCGGAATTAGTTGATAGTCAACTAACCCAAAAACTACTATTGCAATAAAAATAAGATAACGAGAAAATACAAGGTTGTGAAAACTTATATGGAGACAAATGTGTTTACTTAGATTTTCTTACTCCCTAAGTATCTTTTACCGGTTAATTGGTGTGTGTATTAATTGCATGGATGACGGGTGTATTCCTTAACAATTCATAGGGTGGCGTACATATCTCCCCAATTCTATGAGCTCTTATCTCCTCCTACAACGATGCGTAAAGCACCCAATCATAGGGATTGTAAACAGTGGCTCATGCATTAAATACTACCTTAATAACCCAGTACGCATTAGTTACATGTTTCTTAAGACGTTCAAGCATGTTACCGTATAGGAGTTTAGCCAGGTTTCTTAAGCCTAACATCGATGGAACATTCATCCAAGACAAGTAATAACATACCAATCAACCAATAATTAATAGTTAGGTTTCATTAGATCTAAGCAAACACAAGAAAAATCTAGCCTAGCATGTTAATTGAAAGACAAGCATAAAATGTAATTAACCAATACATAGACATATTGATTAATTTAAGTGAGGACTTATCTTTAATTGAACATGAAGGATTCAAGGGTGAAAAACCCTTGAAAATACAGCCAAATTCGTCTTTAGGGTTTTGCCCAAAGTTGCACCAAAAGTTCCACACATAATGAATGAAAAATACAAAGTATATATAGATTTTACATTCTGACGGCGTCAGGTTTTGGGTTCTGACGCCGTCAGCTCGCCACCATCAGGGTTCTCGGATGGCCTAGATCTACTTCTGACGCCGTCACTCTTTATTTTGCTCTAGGCCGTCACTCTTTAAGTTAACACCTGACGGCCTACACCTTTTAACACCTGACGCTATCAGGTGTAAACATCTTGTTTTCTTCATAGGGCGTCTAGTGTAATCTGATTCTACTCCTTTGTCAACATTGGTTGACGGCGTCACCTTGTGACTCTGACGCCGTCAGGAAGGAAATCCAGCTTCTTTTGAGACTTTGTCGTTTTCTTCACTTTTATGCTCTAAAAACGTCCAATTTGGCATGTTTTCCAGAATTCTTCTCAAAAGTACCTAAAATGACAAAAGGAACGATTTAGGGCAATATTTGATCATATTTACTCGAATTAGGGCTTAAATGACCCCTTAAAACGGGTACACTTTTCGTCTTATCAGACAGCTTCACAGAGGGAGTGTCATCGGCTCTGGTGAGTGATTGCCACCACTCATCTTTTTGTGAAATGTGAGCAGTAGAAGCATCATCTTCATCTGAATATGCTGTGGCATGAGACACCATTGATTCTTCATTAATCACCCGATCGTCATGAATAGGTGAGGCCATGTCAGCAGTTCCAGAGTCAATTGTAGTCCAAGCAGCATAAGTAGTATGTGGTGTTTGTTTTGATGAAGATGTTGATTTCTTGGTGGACTGCTTCCTTGATGAAGAGGGTGGAGGCGGTGGCATAGACTTAGCCACAGAGCCTCCAGAGTGACCCGGGGTACCTGTGGGTCCTACTGAACCGGGAGGTGGAGGTGGTGGTGGAAATGAGGGAGGAGGCTGTGGGTGACTTTGGTGCTTTCTTTTCCTCTTGCATTCTTTCTCCATGTCTTTGTGGTGTTGTTCAGCGTTGTCTTGGAGAATGGATGACTCCAAGGTTTCATACAGCTTGCGATGTGCCTCATGTCCATTATACTGTTGGTTCTCAAACATACGTTCCTATAAGATCAGCTTCATATCGAACGTAGACAGATCTTTGAACCTTGACCTAAGAGGAGCTTCCATTGCATAGCTGACAGCTTCTTGAACCTGATCCTCAATGGCGTCATTGACGAGACGATCAATGTTGATTCGTTCTAGTCTGAGCAGTCTGTCAACGAGACGATCAATGGGTCAACAGTCTCTCATTGATCGTAAGTTTATCTTTGACAATATCAGCTGCTATTTGGCGAACACCGTAAACTTGGGTTGTAAGACTTTCCAAGGTGACAGTAGGAGTTGGAGTTGTTGAGGTAGTAGTAGCTTCAGTGGTGATTGGTGGTGTGGGACCTGTAGCTTTCGTTGTGTCTGTAGGAGTTGGAGTCGGCACTGTAATGATGGGAGTGGTTGATGTGTCTTGTTGAACAGGGACATCGACCATTGAGATAGCTTCTTCATGCTCTTCACCTGATTTGTCTGCCTCTGATTCTGTCGGTTTATCGACCAAGAAATGGTCACCGTATGCTTCAAAGTTCTTGAAAGATGCAAGAGTTCCCGTAGAGCTATCGGGTTCTACAGCGATCTTTTGGTCATCAGATTTTAGCTTGAGATTATCTTGCACCTCCGGGTATATAGTAGAGACAAATTCAGAATGAAGAGTCTCTAATGAAGTCTCTGGTGCTCCTTCCAACTCCTAATGTGGCTTGTCACTGGACACTTCTTCTGTGTGAATAGTTGAGCTTTCCAGTTTATGTGATAAATCAGCTTCAGAGTCGGTTTCACTAGACTCTCCCATTTGTTCAAGACTTTGAGATGTGGAGATAGTATTTTCAGCAGTGGCTTTGGTTGCAGATGGATCAGGAGACCATTTCTTGAATATGTACTGAGATGTGGTTGACTTAGGATCTGGAGTTGAGATTTTCAACAGTGTATGTGCTGCCAATTCATCAGTTGCAACCTCTTTTCCTTTGCCTTCGACATACTGAAGTGGTGGTGACTTCCTAGAGTCAGGCTCAGGTTCAGTGATTTTCACACCTTTGACTGGATGACCTTTTGATGTATCAGCGAGACTTTCCTGAACAGCTTGTTGTATCATCATTTCTTCAACATCATGCGTGTCATCAGGTTCATGTTCGTCTCTAAGGGTTTCTTTAGCTTTGGGCTTCTTAGGATCAGAATGCTCGACCTTCTTACTTCTCTTGCTGCGTTCTGATGAATCAACTGAGGGGGTCACTTCTTTACGTTTCTTGGATGAAGACTTGCCAGCCTCGACCTTTTGACTTTCAGCTAGCAATTTGACGTACTCCTAATAGTAAGGGGTCTTGAGTAAGTCTTTGGTGAGTAAAGTCACGGGTATTGCCATGCCGAAGACTATTTGTGAAGTTCCTTTTGTAGTGTACTCAAGAAACCCCACGGCATTTTCATCTGAAGCAAGGTGAAGTGGTGAATCACTCCTGGGAGGGAACCTAAGAGTCTTCTGAAGGCGGACAATAATTAGCTTGGTGAAACGGATGCTAGGAATCAGAAGTTTGGTTGACTTCTTTTTGCCTTCCTTATTCGCCTCCAGATTTGCCTTATCTTCAAGAAAGGAGAGTATGGAATGGGAGAACGCTTCCCAGATGCGTTCAACAAAGTCAATGTTTTCACCATTAACGATTCCCCAAAGGATTTGAAGTGACGGAGCTCTAAGTCTCTCGTACCCAGAGGTCTTACCAGTGAGACACAGGTTAATAAGACTAATTACGGCTCTCCATGGCTGGTACATGTCATTGGTGATGACTCTTGATAATGTGTTGACATTGGGTGGATTCCCAGTTCATGGATAAATTTCAGCAGGTTTGTCGGATTAGGTGGAGCAGTGTATTCAACGTTGTCACCTATGGGAAGGATCTGTAAAGCACTCCCAAGAGTTTCTTTGGTGATGTCAACCCATTGCTCATCCAGCTGGCATCTAAATTTACCCGTAGCTTTGTCATACCT
Source organism: Artemisia annua (assembly GCA_014162995.1). NCBI lineage: Eukaryota > Viridiplantae > Streptophyta > Magnoliopsida > Asterales > Asteraceae > Artemisia > Artemisia annua. The sequence continues at coordinate 20,796 of LBNU01025380.1, forward strand.
CATTGTGTTCCAGAATTGTTGGATGTAGATGGAAGGGATGGTTGCTGATGCGGTGAAAGCTCGGAAGAATGAGGTCTGCTTAAGAAGATCCAGTGCTACTTTGAAAATTGGATGCTTGTGAGGTTTATCTGCCTTAAGATAACAGTTGCTTTTCCCAATCGCCACCCATTTGTCATGTGGTAGAATTTCATCATCTGAACGAACTGGTGGAGCAATTGGTTGTGCTGGAGTGCTCTAAATATTAAGATCAGACATTATAACTGCAATTTGTCACAATCACCCAAAGATACATGTGATACATTGTAAGTTAGTTAGCACGAATAGGCCTAGGAGACAAACCATATATAATAAGTAGCACAACACTCACAACATCACACAATATATGATGCACAAGAAAAGGGAAAACAGAATGACACACATGAGAGCCAATTATCTAGCAACAGACAGAAGAAAAAAAATTCAAACCACACTAGTGATTAACAAAGTTAATCACGGACAGAGTTAATCGCTAACAGAGTTAATCGCTAACAGAGTTAATCGCTTAACATAGTTAATCGCTTAACAGAGTTAATCGCTTAACAGAGTTAATCGCTAACAGAGTTAATCGCTAACAGAGTTAAACGCTAACAGAGTTAATCGCTAACTGAGTTAAACGCTATAGAGTTAATCGCTAACTGAGTTAATCGCTAACAGAGTTAAACGCTTAACAAAGTTAATCGCTAGTGAGTTTAAACGCTATCAGATTTAATCGCCGACCCATTTATAAATGCGTTATCAGAGTTAAACGCAGTTTGAGTTAATCGCCATTAAAAAATGACCAAAACTTAATCGCCAACAAGAAAAACACTTAATCGCCATCAAGAAATCATATAATCGCCATCAAGAAATCTTTTACTAAATCATTTACCACACCAAACCAACGACTGATATGACTATTCCAACTCAAAAACTATGTAACTACAACCCTCCTAAGCATAAAAGTACAATCAAAACACATCTGTAAGATATCACATATCATCAAACTCGTATGGTGTACATGGTTGGATCGTTTCAAAAAGAAAGAAAAGAAGAAGAAAACTAGAGAGAGAAAGTAGAGAGAGAAAGAAGATGGCACCAGGAGAGAAAACCAAAAAAAAAGAAAATAGATTATGAGAGGTGCACCCTCTCCAAGGATGGAGAGGGCCTTTTATATGTACATGAGTTTTTGCCACTTGGGCTGCGTTCAGGCATACAGTGGGTAAAGACCCGTCCTTCTTCCGCGAATACTAACAACTTCTAATCTACGTTTTACTAACTATTATAAATACTACGAGCTAAACAATGCTTAATCGTATTTGGGGTGACAGAATCTTTCTTATACAAAAATCGTATTCCTAACAATCTCCCCCTAAGGGAGGTCACCCCGAAATTAAATCTTGAATTCTTGCATTGAGATCTTTGTAGATTCTTTTGTAGCTCGTAGTTGTTGATTCTTCATTGATAACCGACTCAAGATGACTTCTTTGATGTATCGGATGATCTTTGACTTAGCTCTTTTGTTCATCATTCAAATAATTAGATTCAAGTCATCTTTGAGTGGAAGTGTCTCTTTGTGATGTTGTGATAGTCTTTGTGTTGTCATGCTTACACTTTTTTGGATCATGATCTTCTGCATCAGAGTTGTGGAAGCATAGTTGAAGCCCATTCCTTGATCATGATATCTTTAGATTTGATGTTGACGTGTAAGCATGAGATGATGAATCGACATCTTTTCTGCAATCGGCATCAATCGTCAACTTCTTATTCTTTGGTGGGAATTCGCCTTTCCAACATGCTCATACATCACAGTTAAGTGAATCTCCATGGTTGAACGGTTCTGACGGCTCCTTCTAAGATGTTGGTATGAGCATGTGGAACTTGAGTGATGGTGGTGATCATGATAAGTTTGGTATGTTGAGCTGCATAAAACTTGGTTAGTAATAAACATACCGGCACTTACAAGTTCGGACTTCGAGATCGTCAACAGCATAGTGTGAAGACTTTCTCTAATCCTTACCAAGGCCGTTCCTAATCGGATGCCCTCGAAAGGGCTTTCACTGACATAATGAAGTACACCAACGATTAGGTGAGTCGCTGGAGATCACCCCACGACTGTAGACCTTTTGAAACACCACCGTACACACTAAGCGTAATCCACAAGTGATTACTGAAGTGACATGCTGTCAGGGCTGTTTGATGTTGACCCTGGCAGGAGTTTCCACTCAATCACTGAGAAATACTTATGTATATTCCCTCATAAGTGTTCTTGGCAGATTGCTAAGATCTGCGTAGGACTCAAAATATTACATCTGGTGTCTTTAATGTTGAACAGCCAGTGTAGAAGTATCAAGTGTTCCTATGAGATTTTTTGATGCATCTCGTGGCTCTAGACTCGATAAGTGCACATTGGTTATCCTATGCGGAGACTAGGGAGGGGTCTCTTGTTTCAATATCAACTAGCTCTAAGAGACAAGTCGATAGTTTACACCGGTTCCCCGTGAAAATGAAACAAGCTCTTTTAAGAGAACTTGAGTGGTTGGAAGGTTTAGTGCAGTGCGTCACTGGGTCCATGACGTCTTTACTTCAATACCGATGTTACCTTAGTAACAATCAGTAGCATATGAGTTGAACCCGGTTTCTGCCCTAAGGTTGAATAATTGGAGGGCTATTTCTTTTCACCCTTTCTCATTTCATTTCTTTTTAATTCTTCAACCCCTTCAGTGCTTACCGAGACTTCATCACTAGAACCTTGTTGGGTTTTGTAACACCCCCAAAAGTTGTCAATAACAGCGGAAGACTTAATAATGATAGCGGAAGACTTTCGGGGTATTACTTCAAGGATCTTTGGCACAATCATAAAAAATGACACAAAGTGACGTATTAAAGTTTAGTTTTATTGAAAATACCAAATATTCAAGACATAAGATGTTTCATTATTTAAACAACAAGTTTATTTGAAATGTATCAAAACATTTATTTAAGCCCGTGCCGGTTTATATGCCCACTCCGTGCCTTCAAGTTCCGTCCTGTTTAGTTACCTGAGATAAACATGCTAAAGTCAACATAAAGTTGAGTGATATTCATAGGTTTAAGTTTAATAGTTTGAATCACAAGTTAAAGAATGTATTGCAATCACATGCAATCAATAAGTTTAAAATCAATGTTCCTGTTATTGCCCTAAGCTCATGACACACAACGATTAACAGCCAATCATAATCTCAAGTTATGACGGTAAGTAGTAGGCCCCCAAGATAGGTATTTGCCGATAACCTATTATAAGAACAATAAAGTGCGCCTGGTGTTTTCTCTAACAACCAAACGAGGATTGTCAATCACTAATAGTACTATCCACACTTATTTACGTTCACCCTGCAAGTGATTAAGGTTCATGATCGAGGGACTTTTGGCAATAGTAACTTAAGCAAATAACGTTGGCCTGACGGTATTTCAATACCCGGTATAAAAGACTTGTGTTCGAGTTTTAAGCATGTATCCCCCCACGGGAAAAATAGTTAAAGAGTGGGCTATGAACTCACCTTAGTAGTACAGTAGATGTAGTAGTATCGTAATCTCAACGATGCTAGGCAACGGCTTCACACACAACCTAAAAGATAATGCAAGTTTCAGTTGATAGTCTAAGTCCGGTTTTATCGCGAATACTAGTTATTTAGTTACGAACGAATCTCGTGTTTGTTTAAACGCTTAAAGTTCAAAAATAAAGTTATATGTATATATAACTTGTAAGTACAATGATCGAAGATTGATGGAAACTTTATGTCAAATCATAGTTTATAGATGATAAATCGTATTTGTAACTTATAAGGAAAAATGAATCACGTATCGTCTTAAAAGAGAAGAATAATATATCGTTAATTTAATTATAGTCGTGAATTATATAACGTATATATATAAGTTTAAATTTATAAAAGTTTTCACATTAAATACACTTACTTTTATATATAAACATTAATATTATTTTTATAAAAATAATATTACAGAAAAATCCTTTAAGTTTCATCAAAATTACATTTTTAACCTTAACGGTCAAACTTTACGCCGTTAGTCCAGAGTTAATGATTTTTACAATTCAAGTCCAAACAGTATCCACATTTACATTTAATAACTCCAAGTTTCAATATTTACTGTTTCTAACCCAGAAAATCAGTTTTGACAGTTTTGACCATAAGTTTCCAAAGTTTACACTTTTAGTCCCTCGTTTATAAAATTTTGCAAATTTAGTCCAACTTTCACCAAATTAAAAGTTTATCATTTTTATTTTCTAAATAAGTTCAAAATATTCCAATTAACTTATTAAATCAGCTTATTAGCTTAAAAATCACAATTTTTACTTATTGGGCCTTAACGAGCTAAAAATAAGGCCCATTAACGTTTTATGATTTGTTGGGCTTATGAAACATTTGGGCCTGGTTTTAGGCTTATTTTAGGGTCCTAAAAACATTACCATTGAGTTTATACGATCAGTTATTCGAATAAGCTTAAAAACAGCTTAATGGACTAATAAGCCCAAACATTAATTTTTAAAGGTTTCATAAAAACTGGTTTCGTACAAACACTTTGGCTTTCGAAAATAGCTCAAATGACCTTATAATGTCGAGTTATTTATGTTTCCTGATTGCTAGTCATGTGGTCAATGAGGTCGAGTAATAAAATGAACTTGTCATGTGTCGAATTTTTAAATGGTGAGACCAAAGTAAACGTTCCAACTCATTTCTGAAAAATAGCTTTGGGACTTTGAAAATATTCGAAGTGTTTGGAAATAGTACGAAAATGGCCAAATGTCATTCTAAACGTGTTATATTTATTATGTAAACGTTATTTTTAGTTCCAAAACTCTTTGGCACTTGTTAGATGGCATATTAAACATTCAGGATGTCAATTAAAATATATGTGTTACGTTCTGATTTTACTAGGTAAGAGATCAAAGTAAACGTGCAAAACTAAAAATGGTGAAATGAAAATTAGTAACAAGTGTTAAGTAGACTTACTTTGCCACAAAAGTGTGGTGTAAACTAGATAATAGGTTCGAATGAGTGCAAAAGAGGATGGTGGTTCGACTTGTGACCAAGTAAGGTTGTAGGATGAGCAAGGACGATTCTTGTACTTGTTCCTAATCCTTCGAAATACTTGCAAACTTTCTGTCCCAATTTTACTTGTATAATTCGAATAAAATTTGTAACATTGTTGTGTTTTCGTGTGTGTTTACAACTGAGCTCACAAGGGTGATTATATAGGCAGTATATGAGTCTAAAGGTCACAAGAGATTGAGAGTAGGATTGAGATGAATGCATGTTGCCTCCAAAACCAACCAATCGAGGCTAGCCAAGTCGTATGAACACAAAGAGGGTGTAAGAGTTATCTTCTGACATTCCTGATATTTCTGACATTCTCTTAAACGTTCACATTTGGTTTTCCATGGATTGGGAGCGTTGGAGGTGAGTTTTGGAGGTATTGACACGTTTTCACAATATTTCTCAAAACAGTTTTCATGGTTTATTTTGGACAGTTTTAAGGCAGTGAACGAGTGAGTTATGTAACGAACTTTATCATTTCTAATTCTATGCAGGTGGTCAATTAGGGTGGGTAATAATATTCGTAGGTTGTTTGTCAGATTTGCGAGAAAACGAGCCCTTTTGTGGCCTTGGTCGCGACTAGGTACAAAGAAAGAAAGAAAAAAAATTACAAAAGGGCGCTGGGTTGGGCTGCTGGGTCTGGTGGGCTTGGGGTTTGGCAGTTCAGGCCCAAAGGAAAAGAAGGAAAAATAGTGAGTCTGTTTGGTGCAGTTTGGGTCTATACGTGGCCCAATGGGTCCTGTGGGCCCACGTAGCAAACTTCGTGAGTCGGGTCTCGGTCCAATAATATTATTGATCAATCTCGGGAATTTTCGTAGGCTCGAGAAATATATAAATAGTGTACGGATATTAAACGAAACGTGTATTTATAAAAATAATGCGTTTAAAAATATATTCGCGATATTAGACTATCAAGGTTCGTGTGTAAGCATCGTTCCTAGGCAAATGGTCAATCACAAATATCGTAGTGATTCACGTAACATGTCATGTATAACAAAAAAAATTGTTACCCGCAAAAATGGTATTTAAATAACGTAATACCCTTTTATTCATATTTATTATTTACTAATCGTACGGGAAATTTGCGAGAGGCTACAGTACATACCCCTTACAGTGAATTCCGTCCCGGAATTCCAGTTTAAGGTAGTTGCCGGGGGTGTCTATGAAAAGAGATGTGGGTACTTGGTGCGAATCTGACTCTCGCGTTCCTTAGAAATTCATATTTCAAGCATAACTTGCTCTTATCACAGAGACTACTGTTCCCTTCATTGCATGATTTTTCCTAAATTAGACATAGGTGATCAGGCTATGTATAATTTACGAGTAATAACGCAATGCTTGGACTAATCGACTCGTATGATGTCCGGTCTAGTTGTTATAATTTTCGGTGTTGAAATGGATTTTTGGCCATGCCAAAATGATAGTTAAAGTAGAATATGGGATAGATAGTACCGTAGATGAGACAAAATCTCAGCGAGTCACTTAATGAACATAAAGTAGACCGGTGCCATGAAAAGGCGAATATTTAAAGGCGACACAAACTTGGTACAACCAAGTGCATAAGGAAGTAGTATAGTTGATTTCTAAACTTTATCCATCTGTTGCGTGGTTGAGATCCTATCAGTGATTTCTACTGGTTCCTTGACGAAAATAAGTTTCTCATCGAGTCGTATCTCTTTCAACAGAATGACAAGAGATTTATCTAATAAGCACTTCCTAAGATTTGACACATGAAAAATGTTATTAATTCGACTAAGTTCTTCTGGTAGTTCGAGTTTATATGGAACGGATTCTATCCTTTCCAGGATTTTGAATGGACCGATATATCGTGGGTTTAACTTTCTATGTTTTTCGAAACATATCATTTCCTTTAGGTACAACTGAGCAAGCGTGTCTATTTCGTTAGTTTCCTTGATAGGCAGAAAAATGAGCGGATTTGGTCAAACGATCAACGATAACTCGAATCATGTCGTAACCAGTTGAGGTTTTAGGCAGTTGGTGATAAAGTCCGTAGTAATACGTTCTCATTTCCACATCGAAAGTTCGGGTTGTATGAGTAATCCCGTCGGTTTCTGATATTCCGCCTTTACTCTTGAACATTTACTGACATACTCTGTGACGTCAGCTCTCATGTTTGGCTACTAATAAAGTTTCTTTAGATTCTGATGCATTTTGTTGGAACCTGGGTGTATGGAGTATTTTGACTTGTGAGACTCATGCAAAATGAGATCACGAATACCTCCAAAAAGTGGGACCCAGCTTTAAAACAAAGTATTCCATTGAATATTTTCAAGAAACTATTCTTGTGTTCGGGCATTCTATAAATCTTTTCCTTGAGTTGGTTCTCTTCTTTAAGAGCTTCGCTTTGAGCGGTAAGAAGTTGCGATGGAAGGGGGCGAACAAATAGTCATCCCTAATGATCTAACCCTGCGAGGTTTCAATCATTTCTTTCGGCTTAACGTATCTGCTACTACATTGGCCTTTCCGGGATGATAGCGAATTTCACAATCATAGTCACTAAGTAGTTCTAGCCAACGGCGTTGTCTCATGTTTAATTTCTTTCGATCCAAAATATGTTGGAGGCTCTTATGACCAATGAACATGGTATGGTTAAGCTATATAAGTAGTGTCTCCATATCCTAAGAGCGAATACTAATGCTCTTGGTTCCAAATCATGAGTCGCGTAGTTTTCCTCATGTTTCTTCAGTCGTCGGGATGCATAAGCTATTACCTTGCTTCTTTGCATCAAATCTGTTCCGAATTCGTGGTGTGAGGCGTCACAATATACTATGAAGTCTTCACTTCCTTCAAGGAGTGTTAGTATTGGTGCTTCGCAAAGCTTTTGCTTCCACAGCTGGAAAGTCAATTTCCCTTTCTCTTCCTAGATATACTTTTCAGTCTTCTGAGTCAACTTGGTCAAAGGTTTTGAGATTTTGGAAAAACCTTCAATAAACCTTTGGTAGTAATTTGCAGGACCTAAAAATTGATGTATCTCCGAGGGGTTTGTAGGAGATGCTCAACCTTTAAAGACGTCTATTCTTGCAGGGTTTTACATGAATACCTTGACTACTTATGACGTGTCCTTGAAATTGCACAGTGTGAATCCAAAAGTCGCATTTCGAGAATTTAGAGTACAACTCTTCTTTCTTGAGTAGTTCTAAGATAATCTCCAAGTGTTCGGCATGTTCTTCGTTGCGTGAGTAAATCAAAATGTCGTTGATGAATACTATCACAAACTTTCATAAGTAAGATTTGTATACTCGGCTCATTAGGTCTATGAAAACTGCTGATACGTCGGTCAGACCAAATGACATCACTTGAAATTCGTAATGTTTATGGCATGTTCGAAATGCAGTTTTGGTCATATCTTCCTACCTAATTCTTAGTTGATGGTATCTTGACCTTAAATCAATTTTTGAGTATACGCTCGATCCTCGTAACTGATCAAATAGGTCGTCAATTCTGGGTAAGGGGTACCGATTCTTTACCGTAAGTTTGTTCAACTCTCGGTAATCGATGCACATTCGAAAGGATCCATCCTTCTTCTTAACGAATAATACCGGGGCTTCCTAGAGTGATAAGCTAAAAACTTTTATCAGACAATTCTCTCAATTGTTCTGACAATTCTTTCAGTTCAGATGGCGTTAACCTATAAGGTGCTTTAGTCATTTGTGTCGCTCCAGGCACTAGTTCTATCCGAAATTCTACTTGACGGGTTGATGGGAGACCGGGCAAATTTTTCAAGGAATACTTCCGGAAAAATCTCTAATGATAGGAACATCTTCAAGTCGCTTTTCTGTCGATTTATTTTCCGTAACATGAACCATGAATGCTTGACATCATTCGTTCACGCGTTTCACCACTCTAAGATATGAGATATTTTCATGACGGGGTTTACTGTTGTTTCCTTGGACAATGAGAGTTTTATCCTAGAGTGGGATGTGAACAGCTTTCTTATCACAATGAATCCTAGCATGATGTGTGGATAGCCAGTCGTTACTAATGATAGCGTCAAAACTTCCAAGTTGAACAGACATAAGGTCAATTGGAAAGGTTTCTATAGTAGAGTTAAGGTACAACCTTTCATAATGGTACTGGTGCCGATTAGATTTCCGTTAGCAATTTCGATTTCATAAGTGGTGTTTAGGAAATTCACAAGGACTGAGTTATGCTAGGATTACCTCAAGTAATGATGTAAACAAGAATAGTCCTAACAATCTAGTCAATGAAGAATTTAAGTCGAGATGTATCCAAATATCGTTACGATATGTATATGTGGATACGAACGTTTTGACCTGTATGAACCAATATACCGCGACAATATAAATATCTCGACGCGTATAAAGATAAGATTTATCCATGTATTTCATAAATCAATGTCAATGTATTACAACATTTATTAATACTTGTTTGATTGTTTACAAAACATCAATAACAAGATTTTTATTAATAAGACATTGATATGTTAGGGTAACAAGTTCTCCAATCTATGGTTCTCCTAATTTACGCTCTAACCCTTGGAAAAATCTGACCATTCCAAGCATTTCTACATCTCTGGATTTCTCTCTGGCCTGAACCTTCTCAAGCGTAGCACTGATGGTACGGATAGTGGCACTGGCTATTGCTAGCTCCTGAGCCTGATGTTCTATTATTTCCTGAGTTAATCTGGAAATTTCTCTCATATCTTGTGTCTTGCGACTCTGAACATCAAGCCTGTGACCGAACTCAGTAATAGTTTCCATAGCCTTTTCAATCTCAGAAATTTTCAGCTGAAAATCCTGTTCTAAGGTTACTTTGTGTACCACTAGGTTTGTGATCTCCTCTTCAATGTTCTCGAATCGCTCGAGGGAAATCTCCTCTATGGCACTTACAATCTCATCAATATGATTCTCATGCCTAACTAACCTAGCAGCTAATAGTGGGATAGTATGGTGCATTGGCTCTCAGTGACTGGGATTATTCAAGATGTAGTATGGTAAGAACTTTCCCCAAGTTCTCTAGCAGTCGGGGCACCTTCTTGAGATCGCCAATAGTGCAGGGTTGGTAATAAGAAAGACCATTTACGAGTATCCACTCGATTGTGGTTCCTTTGGTTTCTACTTGTTTCATTTTGGGTACAAGGAGTTGGTACTGATGGACGCACATGATAGGTCCTTCGGTGGGATGGCATAGGAGCACTACGAGTAGCTGGGGTTGGGCTTGCTGGTGGCGAAGCAATGGGTGGTAATGGAACAGTGGTGGTCTGTTGGTAGAAAATAGTAGGCGGTGGTAGCACAGCTGATTTTGGTACAACCGAAACTGCTGGTGGAGTACGTACCTTTTTCCGAGCGATATACTTATAAATTTTCTTTCCCCCAGGATAACGGAAAGCTTTTCCAATAGGGGCTGGTTCATAAGGTTGGAGTTTTCGAACTCGTCTTCTTCGACGATTTGGACCAGGTAGTATCGAAGGAGAAGCCCTTGAGTCAGATTGTTAGGAATACGATTTTTGGATAAGAAAGATTCGGTCACCCATAAGAAAGATTCGGTCACCCCCGACATGATTAAGCATTGTTTAGCTCGTAGTTGTTATATTAGTTAGTTAAAAGTAGTTTAGATGTAGATTAGTTCGCGGAAGAAGGACGGGTCTTTACCCACTGTATACCTGATCCCCAGCCCAAGTGGCACGCCCCAAGTGGCAAACCCCCATGTATATAAACCCCTCTCCATCCTTGGAGAGGGTAAGCCTTCTCATAATCTCATTTTCTTTTTTTTGGTTTTCTCTCTAAGGCTTCACTTCTTTCTTTCTCTACTTTCTCTCTCTAGAATTTCTTTCTTTCTCTCTTGCTTGGAACGAACCAAAACCACATGATTATTCATGTTTGTGATGTTATCTAGTATTCTACAATTGGTATCAAGAGCCATGGTTACATCCTAGGGATCTTAGAACTTGTGGTTTATGGTTTGTTTTGGTTTCTACTAGTTTTGGGTGGTTTTCAATCATTTTGGTGCTTGTTCGTGGTGTTTCGTGTGATCTTTCTTGTACTTCTAGGATTAGAAAGGTTAGATTCATCTAGTTTATCAGTTGTTTGGACCATATCTAGCGTTTGTGATTTGTACGAATGGGTTTTGGAAGCTTTTCTTGCCAGCGGTTTGCTCCACGTTAAAGTGTTCTTCGTGGCGGTTAGTTTGGGTATTCAGCGGTTAGTAGTAGCGGTTAAGTACAAGTAGTGGAGCGAGCATTACGCTGTACTTTGTACTATTTCAGCGGTTAACTACCAGCGGTTTGCTTTTCAGCGGTTAGTTTGGGTGTTTAGCGGTTAGTAATAGCGTTTAAGTACAAGTAGTGGAGCGAGCATTACGCTGTACTTCTGTACTGTGTTAGCGGTTTCCTTCCAGCGGTTAACTACTCAGCGGTTAAGTCAGTAGTGGTTACTTTGTTAGAGGTTACTCTGACCAGCGGTTACTATTAGTCAGCGGTTTGTCTATCAGCGGTTACTTTGTTCAGTGGTTTGTTCATTTTAGCGGTTTCCTAGTTGACTTTAGTAAAATCCCGGGAAATAATCTATTTCTCGGTTTAAGTCACGTGTGTTGTAAAATCTCGTCTAAAAACTCTTTCATCATGACTACTGTAACATCTATTGATGATATTCAAGCTGCTGGGTCTGACACTCGACCCCCCATGCTAGACAGAACTGATTATGAGTCTTGGTCACAAAGAATCCGTTTGTATTGTCAAGGGAAGGAAAATGGGGAGAACATTCTGAAATCAAATGATGAATGTCCGTTTCAAATGGGCACTACTAGAGATGTTATCTCCACTAGTGAAGATGGCTCAATCACCTTTGGGATTGACAGACCTCGTACTTACAATGATCTGAATGAAATGGAAAGGAAACGTTATGATGCGGATATTAAGGCTTCAAACATTGTAGTACAAGGGCTTCCTAAGGACATCTACAAGCTGATTAACTTCGACACTGAGGCCAAGGCAGTTTGGGACAATGTCAAAACATTGCTTACTGGGTCAGAACTTACAAAGGAAGATCGTGAGTCTCAATTGTACGATGAATTCGAGCACTTTAAGATGAACCCTAGTGAAAGCATCAATGATTACTATATCAGATTTCACAAGCTTGTGAATGACATGAGAATGATCAGAATGACAATGCCCAACATCCAACTCAACTCAAAGTTTGTCAACAACATGTCTCCAGAATGGGATCGGTTTGTCACGGCTGTGAAGCTTAACAAAGGACTAAGAAACACCAACTATGAACAGCTCTATGCCTATCTCCAACAACATGAGAAACACGCTTTGTATGATCGTCAGCTAAGAGAGAAACTTCACCCTTCACATGACTCTCTTGCTCTAATCTCCAGCACTCATGGACTTCAACAATTCACAGCTGACTTAATCAATCACCCAAACACAACTCAAGCAACGCAGAATCAGTCTTCTCTTGGTCAAACTCCCATGCAATCAGCAAATGGTATGACTAATCAACAAGCATCTGGGAATGCTTATATGGACAAGAGAATTGACAACCTTTCCAACCAAGTCTCAATGCTGGTTCAACATATTAGAAGCACTCTTCCTCAAACCAACAATCAACTCAGAACCTCATCTAATCCACGTAATCTTGCTGTTGTGGAAGATGGGCGTATTGTGGTTCAAGGTAGACAAAATGTCTGAGGAAATGTTCAAAACAGAATGGGAAATGGTAATCAAGGACTAGGAAGGCAAATCAAGTGCTACAACTGTGGTGGGCTAGGTTATATTGCTAGAAATTGCACTGAAGATTGTGATGCATTTGATTCTGATGTTTATGATGAACCCACTACTCCGACCATCTTTATGGCTAAGCTTACATCTGCAGTCGCATCGGCAAATCAATCAGGACCTTCAAAATCTTCCATCATTTCAGAGGTACTCAAAATATATGACACATATGAAACAAGTGTCATCCCAACGATACCTGATGAGGTGCATCAAACTAGTATTGTCATTTCAGATGATGTTGGTTTGAAAAATACTAATATTTCCGCAAAACAACAACATATGGATAACAATAATGAGTCTGATGGACCGAGTAGAGCATCTAAGGACACACTTGTTGACGATGTGGTGCACCATCAAAAGAATCATAACGAAGTAAAACACACCGACACTTTTGATTCAAATTCTGCTAATATGGCTAAGAGCAATGTTGTCCCATATGAGCAATACTTGAAACAAAGTGTCGAGACTGCTTTACCCAGTAATGACTCTTCCGTTAATGTTGATACTTGTGAATATGATGAATATACTGCAGTTATTCTTGATGATACCTTAACCACTAGGATTAATATTCTCAAAGATCAGGTGAATATGTATCAACAACGTGCAAAATTTGAGTTAACTAAACGTGAACAGAAAATGGATTGGCAAATGTGTGCATATATTACATAAAGGAATTTAAAGGAGGAAAAGTTAAGAGTAGAATTAAAATCTTTGCAAAATCAAATCGATCAAACTGTTAAACAAAAACAGGAGATCCAAAATAGTGTAAACACACTAAAATTAGATTTTCAAAGGAAGGAAGCTAAACTCCTAAACGATTTTTCTAATTTAAAGGCCTTAAAGAATAAACTTGAAAACAAATTGTACACACAAGGCCAAACCATTCAAACTGCTCAAATGATACAAAAGCACATTAAACTTCGTGATAAGCATAGTGATAAGGATACAAGATTGCCTAAAACTAATTATCTTAGGAGCGTTAGTGCCTCGCAACCTGCCTTATATGACTTCAATGTGATGCTTAAACCTAATCATGATTCCCCTGATGTGCGTGATACTGAAGAGATTGATGCATGTGAAACTGTTAATAGGAAAAGACTTGAGGATAGAATGAAGGATCCTATGTGCATAGAGAATAATGTTAACATCAAGCCCCATAATTACTATGAGCAGAACCTTTTGACGGTCTTTGCACCCCAGACTAGGTTAACTCCCGAACAAATTTTCTGGGCCTTAGATGTTGAAAAAATAAAAGCTGAACTTCTTTTGGCTACCCCTCCCCTTAAGTATGTTAAACCAACGGTGTATCCTCCCAATACACCCATGAACCTAGTTCAGATTGCGCTTCCTACTAAATGTAAAACTCTTATTAGCATGTATGTTCTGTATCAAATGTTTGCGGATTTTGATAAAACATGTAAAAAGAGAATTACTCCAACGGGAATTACCGAAGGATAAAGGGGTTTTGAAGTTACAAAAGAATGTTATCTCACTGAAGTCATTCCGTTTTTTAAACAAATCAAAGAACATTTTGAATACATGGAGTCGACTCTTAAATCTGAGGTTAATGAAATGAAAGAGGTGTTTAAGAATCAGGAAATGGAAGGAAAACAAACTGTAATAGACCTTCAACATAGTGAAATTGCGAGGAAGAATGCTCTCATCATAAATGATAATTTGATTGCTATGTGCATTGCTCAAGATGTGTTTTATACTGCTACTGATTCTTCGTTAAATGCTTCCCAATTTCATGATATGTCTGTTACATTGCAAGTTTTCCAGAATCGTGTTGTTGAGCTTGAGGGGAAGAATTTAAAACTGCGCCAAAAAATTCAAAAAGATGATCATGATAACATGGTCAAGCATTTTTCAAAACTAGAGGTTGATAATCTTAACTTGCAATTAAGATTCCAACACCTAAAAGAGAGAATTAAAAACTCAAATGCTAAGACATCTTCGGATGCTCCTGAATTTGATGCATATTTTGAATTAGCCAAACGAGATGAAAGAATTCAAGCTCACACTAACACGATTCGAAAACTGAAGCTTTAAATTGCTCTTTTAAAGTCTGAGAAATGTGAAATGCTTGATACCCAGAAACCTCCTTGTTTAGATTCTCAAAGTCTTCAACTTCAAAACATCATTAACAATTTGAAACATGAAAATGAGTGTTTTTAAGCTGAAAACTCAAAAATCAAACAACACTTCAAAGATTACATGAATCTTTCAAGATCTTATGTGTTAAATCTAATGAAAAAGTGTCTTCATTGTTAAATGAAATTGAGAATCTAAAGACTAAGGTGAAAGGGAAAATGCCAGTCAATTCTTGTGATTGCAAACTCTCCAATGTTACTAAAAGGACTGTTGCTGATGCCATTAATATTCCTCTTCCCCTTAGGAATAATGCGTTTGTTCATAGTGAGTACCTTAGGTACTTAAGGATTGCCTAGATATTCTTTGCGAGACCATTGAAGAAGTTAGAATGGTGAGACCTATGGACATTGGCATTCGTGATGTGTATTATCTTTCCAACAGATCATATGAGCTCTTAGATTATGCTATAGGTACATTTCCTAAAGCGGTTGGCATGCGTGATGATGAGTGTGTAAATACTCATCATTTTTACCTAATCTGAACTGCCAAAACATCCAAAAACACCCAATAATGCATCAAAATAGTGAAAATATTCCAAAAGTGTGTTTTCTATGTTGTAGATGCAAAATGTTTGAAAACAAATGAAAAACGAACAAAGTTTGCACAATTGGCAGTTTCAGTCCCTCAACTTTCACAAATTGTCAAATCTAGTCCCTGGTTATTTCAACTCATGCAAAATATCATAAAAGGTCCTTGGGGATTCATAAGTTGTCAAAACAAGTCCTTTGAATATCAAAAATCACAAATTCACAACTTTGGTCCCTCAAGTTTGAAAAATGTCAAAAATAGTCCTTGGTGATTTAAAAAGTGAAAATAATCAAAAATAAACCTTGTACTATTCATAAATGACACAATTGGTCCTTGTGGTAAAATTTTGGAAAATTACAAGTTTGGTCCTTGAAGTTTCACAATTGGCAAAAATGGTCCCTAGAGAATTCAAAAAAGTGGAAAAATCAACAAAGGTCATTGTACTATTCATCCTTGGCAAGAATGGTCCCTTTGATAAGTTTGGAATATTGTTAAACTCAGCCCTTCAAAAATTCAGACTTTACACTTTTAGTCCTTGGGCCTTAAAACCTTACAAACCAAACGGATCCCTTTATTATTATTACAACCCAAAAAATCCAAATCCCACTCCCAATCCAGTCCAAACGAAATCCAGTCAACCACCTCTTAGCCCTTTTCCTTTTTCCCTTGGCCCAACCACAAAAACAGGCCCAATACCCCATTCCGTTTAAATTATAACCTCCCCCCTTCCTTCCCCGTTCACACTTCACACCTCCACCATCTCCACTTGCCAGTCACCTCACCACCTCCACCACTTGCCTCCATCACATCCCACCGCCCAAACCTAACCCACTACCCCCCACAATAAATGCCACCACCCCTCCTCAGGCCAAATTGCTATATTTTATTTTGGCGCCAAAATTGGATAAACGGCCAAGATTGCTTCTGCTCATCCAAAGGCTAGGATTTTTGATGGGATATGCTCAGAAGACCCCCACAAACCCTAATGTTCAAGTATAAAAGAGAGAAGAAGCAAGAGAAGAAGTATGTAGTCATTTAGTCATAGAATAGTGTCGAATTACTGCAATTGTAATCTTTAGTAATTGTAAACCTTTCAAAAGCTTTGTAATCTGTTTCTTAGATGTAATTTGATCTTTTGGAAATAAAAATTCTCAAGTATTTCAGTTAAATCTCTGTTTTGCATTTTTAATTTCAAAATCTGTTTTAGCTTTAATGGTGATCTAAGCTTGAAGTTACTGTATCATAAGCTCACTTAGAACTTAAATAGACTTAAGAAAACATAAAAACATAAAAAATTCAGAAAACAAAACATACAGGGTACCTTTGCTTTGGACTGTGGAAAGCTTTTGGAAGTTGCCTACAATGGAGGGGCAAGATGGACTTTACCAGCTTATTCTCTAAATAAGCTGGAGCTTGTTGAGCATAAAGAAACTCTAGTTAAGCTAGAGCTAAGGTTTTTCACTTTAAAGTTTCAAAAATTTCAAGTTTTAGTGTAATTTCCATTTTACTGTACTAGTGCTTATTTCTGCTTAATCTCTGTGTTTTTGTGCTTATTTGGTGTTCATTAGTAATATTATTGCTTAAAATCTTAGGTTTGTTCAGTGGATTTCAACATTGCTCAAAATACCATTTTCACTATCAAAAGAGAATTAGTGATCATCTTGTGTTATTGCTGTTATCACTGGTGTTTCTGTGCTTAAATCAGTTTAAGGTAGCATAATCAATAATTTGGAATTAAGTTTTTGGTCTAAATCATCAAGTTCTTTTGAAAATCAAAAACTAGTACAATTGACAGTGTGTTTGGAATTGCTGTATTAATTGTGATCCTGTGTGATTTGGTTGTTGTGTATGGTTGATACATGTTTCTTTGGTCTAACTAGGTCTTAGATAACATAAAAACCATTGGTCCTTTGTGCAAAAGTCAAATTCACTTGTGATCTTAACTTAGTGATATTCTGTCAAAGTTTTTGAGTCTAAAATCATCAAAGTCATTCAATAGTTGTTAGGGTTGCTAGATTTCATGCTCTTGTAGACTAATATAACATAATCAGTAAGCTAGATTGATCCTAAGTTCATAAAAGTCAACTTTGCTCATAAATCAAAAAAGTCAATTTGACAGTTAAAAAGTTTTTGAATAAAACAGTTGATTTAATTGTGATCTTGTTATTAGGAGTTAGGGTGTAAGCTTATAGGGAGTTAATATTTTGTTGCTAATCTTTACTAGGGTATTTTTGTTTAATTTTTATTCAGCTTGTAAACTGCTTATTGAGTGGCTTTTTCTTAGTGCATTTTTCAAAATCTGTCCTGTGTCACAGTTTGTACCAAAACTCATAAGCTTGCACAGAGTTCAATATGGATTGAAAATGAAATATTCTTGTTGTTTTGAGTTCTTTGGTTGGTATTGAACCTGAATCAAAAGTAAAATCACATTTTGGAAATCATTTGCTCATAAAAAATAGCCCTTACACTTGTCTGTTTTCCAAATAGTTCCCCTGTGCACAGATTTTTGTCAATGTTCATAAGCTTGCACAGAGCTTATTAGTGGACCCCACACTGTGATTTTTAGCTTTTTGGAAAGCCCATAAGCTCATCTTTAAGGCTCTATTCTTGTATTGCATTTCCAAATTCATTTAATAGGTCTGCTAGTTCCATTTAGTTTGTGCCATTTAACTGTTTTCATTTCATCAGTGTATACTGAATACCTTGGCCAATTTTCACAAGCTCACCAAAAGCTATACAGTGAGCCATAAGCTCCAGTTTTTGGCTCATTGTGAAGCTAACCTAGCCTATTTTTCATTTCAACTTTTGTTTTGGACTCTTGATCACCCCTGTGGACCCCACATAGCTTTGCATTCTGTCCCATTCTGCTTTGGTGTGTTTGATCTGTGGTAATTAGGATTGCTTATTTGTGCTCTTTAGCTTATCCAGTGTGCTTATCTTGTCCCTTTGGCTTATTTTATGTTCATATAAGTTGTTTGCATCCTATTTTGTAGCTTGTGTGTACTGTAGAGCTTATTAGAAGTTTTTGCATTTCATAAAAAGCAAAGATCAAATCTGTTAAGCTTATTGGGGTGCATATTGCTTATTTTTAAGTTGTGTAAAAAGTGTTTTCACAAAATTTGTTCATTTTCAGTGTTAGAACAAGTCTCAAAAAGAAAAATCCAAAAATAATCACTTTTTAAGAAAAGTGATAGTTTCTATTTAATATAATTTAGATTTTAATTTTTCTTTTTAAATTTTTATTAAGTACTAATCTGTTTTTATATTTTTCTTAAATTCCTAGTATCTTAAAATATTTGTATAAATTTTATTAGAATTTTCCCTGTTCATTTAGTATTAATTAGAATTAAAAACAGTTTAATTAATAATTAGTTAATACTAGTAATTAAATAGTTTTAATAAATTTTTGTTAAACAGTAGTATAATTTTATATTTTTCCTAAGTTCTAAATAATATTTAGCACTTCTGGTAATTTTCCCATAATTTCTACTCTTCATTTGGTAATTCTTAGATTTAATTTTAATTAAAATAGTTTAATTAGAAAAACCAAAAAGAAAATAGTTTTAGTATTTAAAATTAATCTCATTTTCATTTTTATAATTTTCCTATTTTTTTAATCTTAATTAGAACCTGTAAAAATTATCTTTATAATTTTCTCTTTTAATTTTTTAATTTTCTCCTTTTAAATAGTTTAATTAGACTTTAAATATTAATTAAGTTTTTAATTTATAATAGTTCCACAATAAGACAAAAATATTTATTTTAAATTTTTATATTTCTTTTAAGTCATTTTAGATTTTTAGAAATTAATTTTGCAAATTTTTAGTGTAATTTGTAATCTTAATCCTTTTTAGGTTTGTTATAAATTAGTTTTAATTAAGTTTTTAAATAGTTTTATTAATTAATTAATTTTTAATATTAAAATAATCAAAAAAATAATTTTCTTTTTCATTTAATTTTATCTTCATTTTAAGTTTGAAAAAGTTGCATTTTCACCCCCTGTAGTTTAATTTTGCATATTTCCACTTTTTCAGCACGCATTTAGATTTTTAGGGTTAATTGTAATTCTGTGTTTGTTAATACTGTTTATTATCATTCCAAGCAATCATTAGTGTAAAAATCAATCAAAATCTCTTTCTGGTTACTATTCCTGATCACTCTTCCCAAAACGTTTTTAAAAATACAATTTCAATCTCGTCGGGATATAACGACCCGGGGATACACTGTGCTTACACCGGATCATTAATTGATCACTCTCTCCCTCATTTGACTTGGTTGACCACACCTGGTTGACTGGTTAGTTTGGGAGGAGTCACGTGATAAGACTGATAATTCTCCCTCTAAGGTTAAAAACAAGCATGTCACATTTAAAGAGCCCATAACTTCAGCAGAACATAACACATCTGTAACACCCCCAAAAGTTGTCAATAACAGCGGAAGACTTAACAATGTCAGCGGAAGACTTTCGGGGTATTACTTCAAGGATCTTTGTCACAATTATAGTAAACGACACGAAGTGACGTATTAAAGTTTAATTTATTTCAAAATACCAATTATTCTGAGTACATAACATTTCATAAGTTAAGAACATGTTTTATTCTGAAAGAAAATAAGTAGTTTATTATAGTCCATGCTATGTTTTTTCCCACTCCGTGCCTTCAAGATCCATCCTGATTAGTTACCTGAGATAAACATGCTAAAGTCAACATAAAGTTGAGTGATATTCATAGGTTTAAGTTTAAGAGTTTGAATCACAAGTTAAGAATGTATTGCAATCACATGCAATCAATAAGTTTAAAATCAATATTCCTGTTATTGCCTTAAGCTCATGACACTCAACGATTAACAGCCAATCATAAATACGAATTATGACGGGATCGTTCGAGATCTAGCAAGCAAGCTTGTAAACCACGGATCGTTGTCCCAACGAGGGTTGAATTGATCTTGTCACTCGAGTCGTGAGTTATGTGAGATGAATAAGTTTGAAAGATGAGATTTGGTTTTAGTTTATACTACGAAGACTTGTTTAAAACTTAAATGAAATAAAATACGAGTTTAAAAGAAATAAGTTGAACAAGAAGAGAAAACATAAGTCTAGATTAAACGAAAGAGAAATTAAGTTAAATCTACAAAATATAAAAGAAAGTAAAAAGTAAAATGTTTTTCGTGTTTTGTTTTTAATTAACGAAAAGAAAAATTAAACTAAAGAAATGATAAAAGATAAAACGTAATAAAACTTAAACTAATGTGAAAAGAAAGTTAACTAAGTTAAAATAAAACTAAAAAGGTTTTAAAGAAATTTCGACGAAGTTTCGTTTAGAACTAAAAGAAATTAAACCTCACTCGATTAACGATGAGGTGAATAAAAGCCACACCCGGCTTATAAAATAAAATAGAAATGAAAACTAGAAAGTGAAACTTGACTCAAAAGAAAAAAAATGAAAATGAAACTTGCAAAACCTAGGACCAAACTCGCTATAAAAAGTTCAAACTCACTAAAAACAAATTATGATACTCGCTAGGTAAACAATAGAACCAAACTCGCTATAGAAAGAAAACTAGCCAAGACAAAGTCGCTAGAACTTATAGCATACTCGCTAGAGAAATAAAGAGGATACTCGCTAGACTCAAATGTCATACTCGCTAAAACCTTAGAAAAATTCCATACTCGCTATAACATGGACAATACTCGCTAACCTACTAGCCCTACTCGCTAGAATAAAAGCTTACTCGCTGGAAATACTTTGATACTCGCTAGATATAGTTTTGCTACTCGCTAAATGACCAAAGAATTCCCAAACTCGCTAAACCCTAAATCTAGAAAACCAAACTCGCAAAAATTAAAGAAAAATAACGTTGTACGATTTTAGACTTGAAGCAATGATTAAAACTAAGAAAAACTTATAAAAACTTTATTGAAAACTAGTTTAAGAAGCTAAATAAGCTAGTGAATAAGCAAACGACTCAAAAATAAACTCTAACCCATAAATTTTTATCTCATACGCATAGAAAACATGCAAAGTTGATGAAAAATACAAAAGCTTTTGTAGATGATTGAAATGGATGTAAAGAAAGATTGACAATAAACTTGTAAAGATTTAGAAAGAAGATTAAGAGTGACAATAAGCTAGAATTAAGACATGAAAATAAGCTTGCATAAAAGTAAAACTTACACTAATACACAAAATAAGCTAAGACTAATTTCTACTCCCTACTCCTACTAGCTTTCAAATGAAGCTACCCATGGGATATTTATCATGCTAGGGGGAGCTCAAGTTTATCTTCGTGTACATTTTGCCCCCTATACTTTTACAACTCATGAAAACAACACATAAACTTCATTACAACACTAATAAACGTCTTAACTACTAAATGTAACGTCTTGTAACTTCGAGGCTTCGTGTTGAAGTGTATTTCAAAGGTCTTCAAAGATGTAAAAACGATCACTTGCTCGAATTCGGGAAGCTTCTTCTTATAAATCTCTTTCCACTTCGATTAAGCGTTTCTTTCATCTTCTTGAGCTATTAAGAAATAA
>LBNU01025380.1:49559-81484 GCA_014162995.1 Artemisia annua
GCATGATGAGTATTTCGGCGATTGTATAATGGGAGAACTAAAACTTCTTCTTTATGGTGAGGAATAAGTAATATAAGACTTCCATATTAACATTAGTTTACTCATTTCTGTAGGTCCTACTTTTCCTTTCTATATCATTCTCGATTGATGTGTTCAGTGGGGCGGAAAAGTTGTGAGATATTCATTTAAGTAACCAATGAGTTTTCCCGAATTGTATTTCGTTATCCAATTCCTACCATACAGGTCCGTCAAACCTAATTGAACTATAGTGCCTCCTAAGCTTATTTTGTATCATTTAACTAAAGGTCTCAATTTTTCAAAGGATTCGGTCTTATCGCTTAGATCTAGTCAACGTGTATTCGTGAATAGTCATCTATATCAACTAACGTGTAACGATTGCCACCGTAGCCTCGACCGCGGATGGACACGAAGAGGGTCCTATAAGTAGTTCTAAGCATTAGTGGATGATATTATTCTGTAGCTTTATACTAGCGTGTGTTGTTTTCTATTTACCATGCACCAAAAGCTGTGATTATATTAAGGCAGGAGTTTCTAAATAGTTCCTTAGATAATAATGATGGACTTTGTTGATGTTTCATGACTATCTCCTATGCACAAAGTTGAGTTTTCATCTAGGGTGCTAGGCATTATCCTATCTTCCAATTTATCTCCTAGATTTCATGACATATACGCCGCTGAATCCGTCCGCAGATCCAAGCGGTGAAGCTTAACCACGAGATCTAGTCCAACGGGGTTGAATTGATCTCGTCACTAACAACAACGTGAGTTACTGTGAGTATGGTTTAAAAGATTTGATTTTGTTTTTTTGTTTACACTCGCGAAAACTTAAGATATTAATAACACTTAGAAATGAGAGAGTGTTTAAAAAAAATAGAATTATATAACAAAGAAACTTAAACTAGATGACTAAATAATTAAAAGAAAGAAAAGTATTAAGAAAGAAAAGTAACTAAAGAACGGAAAATGTTTTTGATTTTTAAGATTTAAATAAATGAAAGTAAACGTAAGCTATAAATAGATTTAATGAACTAAGACTATAGTAAATATATTAAGCTAAGAAGATTTAAGAAAAATGGCAGGTTTCGTTTAGAAATGAACCAAAAAAACTCACTCGTGAATCGATGATAACAGAAAAAGCTAGTTGGCTTATAAAGATGAGAGAAAATTAGAAAACAAGACTTGACTCAAAAGTAAACTTAAAATGATACTTGCTTTAGAAAAGTCTATGCGCATTTGGAAACCTTAATATTCGCAAAGAAAATGATGCCATAAACTACGCAAACTTTGAAGGATAAAAGACCCATACTCCGTAATACGGGGTTCCATACTCGCAAAATTTCAAAACTAAATGTCATACTCGCAAAACTGATTTTTATACTCGCTAAAATGATGATACTCGCAAACAAGTAAGTTCCATACTCGCAAAAGTAGATTTTAGCCAAGATTATACTCGCTAAGAAATTTGCTTACTCGCAAAGGACATAAATCATACTCGCTAGCAACCAAAATTAACCATACTCGCTAAGACTTGAAATGATACTCGCTAACTAATGTTGCATACTCGCAAGACCTTGGACATACTCGCTAGAAAATGAAACCATACTCGCAATCAAGAACTTGATACTCGCTATTTTTGGACCTTATACTCGCAAATCCCTAAGCAAAAGCCATACTTGCAAAACCCTAATAATCTAACTCGCAAAAATCAAAGAAAAGGTTGGAAACTAATTTTAACGTGAAACTAAAGATCAAAACAAATAAAATCTAATAAAAGCTTTATGAAAAACTAGTTTAAAAAGCTAAATAAGCTTAAATATAAGCAAACGACACCTAAAACAAGCCCTAACCCATTATTTTTATTTTATTCGAATATGAAACATGCAAAGGTGACAAGTGACAATAACAAGAATAAAATCAAAAGATGTAAAGATTTTTTAAGAAAGATTAAGATGAAGATGACAATAAGCTAGGAAGAAAAAGGTTAAGACATGAAAATTAAAAATGCATTGATAATAAAAACTTACACACAACTAAACAAGACTAAAACCTACTAAATCCTCCTAGCTTTCAAATGAAGCTACCATGGAGTATTTATCATGCTAGGGGGAGCTCAAGTTTGCCTTCGTGTACATTTTGCCCCCTAGACTTTTACATCTCATGAAAAAGACACATAAACTATATTATCAAACTAATAAAAGTCTAATACTTCTAAATGTAACGTCTTGTAACTTTGAGGCTTCGTGTTGACGTGTTCTCTAAAAGTCTTCAAAGATGTAAAAGTGATCACTTGCTCGAATTTGGGAAGCTTATCGTGATAATTATCTTTGAACTTCGATTAAGTGTCTCTTTCATTTTCTTGAGCCTTTAAGAGATAAATTCGTCGTCATGGGCTTTTCTTAAATAGATTTCATCTTTGACTTGACTTTTAGACTCTCTTCCACATCTCGTGCTCGTTTTAGGCTTTTTGGTTGCTTTTGATGTCGTTTTTGCAATATCCTTTCCTGCACAGTCACAAACACAAAAACACGATATCTTTGGCGTTTAACGTTAGTTTTTGGTCTTCTTATCACTTAAACTAAGGTCAAAAGTATGTGTAAAATAGAACATACCAGCCGCCTTTCCTAATTCCTCTACCTATGAATTTTTCATCCTTAGTAATTACACTATCCTTATCGGTAAAGGTAACCCTACACTTATTGTCACATATTTGTCCTACACTAAGCAAGTTGTATGTTAAATTATCTACATGCTCAACATTTTCAATAGTTAGGGAGTCTTGAGAGATCGTACCTTTGCCTATGATTTTTCCACGACGATCACTACCAAAAATAACATTACCTCCATTGTAGGCTTTATACGTAGAGAATAGTTGTTGGGAATTTTAGAAGTTCCTACTGATGGAGTCTGCTGACAGGTTCCTACGGATGGTTACTGCTGAAGCTATAGATGGTTTCCGCTGATGACATGGTTCCTGCGGAAGATTTGTTTCTACGGATATAGTGACTCCGTATATTTATTATTAGTTTGTTAGGATATGCATGAGCTATTTTAGGTAGTGATATGCATTGATCTTTTATTTATTATTGTATTAGGGTTCCTTGTGTATAAAAGGAATAATAGGCTTTATTATTATGGACGCTTCTTCCAAACAGTTCTCACCAAGAGGAAAACACCATTAGTGTGTGTGATATAGATCCATAGAGGATCATTTATTTTTATTAGTAAAACCTTGTTCATAACTTTGATTGTGTTCTTTTTGTTCCGCTGTGCATGATCAATCATTGTTATCCTAGATCGAGCCAAAACGATTCTCTACAATTGGTATCAGAGCCCAGGTTGCTCGTGATATCTAGGGTTTGTACAAGGTTTTCATTGTCGTTAAAATCAGTTTGAAGGAAGGTACGATCGATTGTTGAAGGGTTATTTTTTTATGTGCGACAAATGGTTATACAGCAAAGGTAACACTATTAATTGCGCATGATATATTTGATTCAAATCTTGTACTAATCGAATGATAGCAAGGAAAGTATAATAATATATTGGTCGTTTATTATTTTATTCATACATGAATCGGTGAGAGTTGATGATGATCTGTCATCATGTGCACAATTAAACCTCGTACAAGATTTAACATGGTCAAAATTAATTCACTCGTCCTTAATTATGCTTGGCGTTTAGTGCATGATACTCACTTATAGTTTATATCTGAACGATCATGGGATGGTGATGATGTATAGATTATTTTTGTGATTGGTTGCTTCAAATAAAAAAACCTCGTATTTCATTAAAGATTGTGGGTCAATCGGTAGGATATTTATTTTTTTATGTTGGATGGTGATTTTGGAATGATCTGGTTATGGGGTTGAATATTTATTTAAAACGAATATATTATAACCTATCATGCGTATTATATTATTCGTTTTTGAGGTGAACTTTGAATATTTGTTTGGTATTGATCTTTTAAAGAGGAGACAGAATAAATTCAATTAAATTTTCAGGTTTACCAAAGAGGTCCGCACAAGTTTACCAAAATGTACAATCATTAAGTTGTAAAGGGTGTTCGAATGATAATATATGCATTTCTTAAATGTTTTCTCCACCGTGTGCCTTCAACATGACAGCTAATCCTTAATTACCTGAAATACATTGCTAAAACAGTCCAACATAAGTTGGTGAGAAATATAGGTTTTATGTAAGATGATGTTATACGGCAACCTCAAGTAATAATCGTGTAAGACATAAGCTCATGAAGAATAGTACAATAGACTTTAAGCGCATGAACGAGCTAGACTGTAACTAAATTGATGCCAAATGGAGTGTTTTGCCAAAACACGCCGATGTTGAATGAAATGCATCGTTTGACTGTGGTGAAAACCCAAACGGCGGATGGGAGCCGTCAACCCTCCAATAGATTATCACTCACTTTCGCTTGCTCAAAAATAACGGTTCATGATGTCTTAAATGGGACTTTAACATGGCAAATGCGTAACTTAAGGGCATTGTTACTTGAATTTAAATACTTTGGCCGTATGAAATGATGATGATGCAATGTTTTCCCCGTGGGTTTGAAATCAAAATATTAATTGAAAACGGGCTATGAAACTACCTTCAGTGATACATCGATTATAACGATATACTAATGTATCTGAAGTCCGAGCTCCTAACAATGGCCTCCCTAAGTGAATGAAAACAAGGCTCGATACCAAAAAAATGAATACGAAGCAATAGCACAAATAAAATCGAACACGTAGCCGACCACAAACTGATCGAGTTTAACCGAGAAGATCCAACCTGAAACAGACGAATCGTACAAACTAGGAGGCCCGTTTAGCATATGTATGGGTATAAGTAGCATCGTGGTCTAATTTTCAACAAAACTCAGGTTGCATACTCTGATGTACGGCTAGTTTAAGATTGTTTGTAAACTGTGATTTTCTGAAAACCTTAGGAAGTTGATGTCCATGTTGGACTAAGTATGAAACAGTAACAATTGAGAAGTAGCCCATGGAGGGCAAGTTGGTATATTACGAAGATGAATGGTTTGGCATGGGAAGACAATATTACCATGGCATGTTTCGTTTAATGTACTTTGTTAACGTGAAGTAAGGTTGCAAATATATAAAAGTAAGGAACAAAGTGATTGACGTTGACCCCGTAAACTTAGTTTCTCAAAATAACTGGCCTATATATGAGTGCCAACGTTGGCATGTGCATGTATGGCTTACGTTAGACTCGTTTGAGTGATTGGCATGCTAGTATCCACGTATATGTGTAGTGTTGTTGGCGTGGCATGGTAAAGAGCAAAGTAAAAATTCAATTTTGACCGAGTTGTTAATATATATGAAAGTAAAGTTATACTAGGCTAGTTACCTTTGCTGTAACGTTAGCTTAACAAATATTTAAGTTAAGGAACAATGTGATACAAGATAAAACAATGTGCATGTGTGCGTTGGACTTAGAAGAGAACAAGCAAAAATGGTTTTTTATTTGCTTTAGACATTTTTGTTAGATTTAGAGGGTATAAGTGATCCCGGTATTCTAATGTTAAGCCCCTTAAGTCACGAAACTTAAAACCGGGTAACATAAAATATAGTAGTTATAAAAATGTCAAAACTTATCAAATATACTCCCCACCTAAGTTCATATTGATGTGTCGTAAATATAACGGAGAGTGTTTATGTTGTCATAAAACCTAATAACTTAAGTTTGAGGCACGCGATTACGTAAGAAAAAAATGGCTCACATAAAAACTGCAGACAAATAGAAATAGTTCATATACAAATATGACTATTGGTAAATATGAGTATTTTGAAACATAGAATTATCCTGTCTTGTGTTGGCACGCAGGAAAAGTTTAATACGATTAGAACTTGTTTGTGATTACTTATTAAAAGTAATTTAAATAATATCCATATATCAAACAATTTGCTTGTTGAATTTATTGTGGTCGGTAGCTTTGTGCAATTTTACATTTTGCGAGAATATCGTCTCGTTAAATAAGAAAAGGATGTCGAAAAGTTCAGAGAGTAATAAACTCAAAGTAGAATGAATTATTTAACTTGGGAACGTTACCGGGTTAACTAGCCGATTAAATATTTGCTTTTACGTTACGGTAATCAAATGGTCAACAGTCAAAGTCAAGGAAAGAAATAGTACAATTTTGCCTTAATGAAATTTACGGTTGCTACAGTATAGTTGTGTTGAGCTATTGTAAGTAGATTAAGCTATTTCAGTTGTGAAGTAGTTTGTTGTGAAAGAAAGCAGAGTTTGCGTGGTAAGAGAAGAGGTGTGTCTGAAGAAGAAGTTGTGTGTTGAAGAGAAGTCTTTGAAGAAGAAAGAGAAGTTGTGTTGATGTCTGTGGTTTGTGGTTCTAGCTACTAATGTAGCGTGACCCGACATTCTAGCTTTGTGTCGTTAACGTGTAAAAGCAACGTTGTGTAAGGTTTTCTCCGCCATGAAGGGACTTGTTGACGATAGAGTGAAAAAACTCCGCGAGTTTATGATGGTGCTCGGGAGTGGAGTAGGCGAAAGAGGAGATTGTAGGCCGAACCACTATAAATCACTTTGTCTCACGTGCCACTCTCGCAACTCTATCTTTCACTTACTTATTACTTTTTATATTTGTTCTATGCATACACTTGTTGATATTTTATTTTTCGCTTATAAATTGTGGCAAGTTTCTTGTGACACATAATATCGAATGGTGCTTTTTATAAACAAAGTTTTATAAATTAAAAAGACGTTAAAACTATTCAACGCCCCCTTGCTAGTTTTTCCCAATTGGTTTCGAGCCACGTCAAACAAGATTTTTAAAAATATACTTGTATTTTTTAAAGCTTGAAACCGATTATGGAAAATGGAAAAATATTTGAAGGAAAATCTGTTTTTAGACCCACCATTCTCTTGAAAAATGAAATTTTCTTATTGAAAAAAACTAATTTGAAAGTTAATGGTGAATAATGACTATGATCTTCTGGCAATGTCATCTTTAATTGGTGATATAAATCAAATGAATACTAGCCTTTGAAAAAACAAAAATAATTAGCTACATGAATGATAATTTATTTCAAAACGTCTCACTAGAGTCGTTTTCTGTACTTTGTGTTGTGAACCATGAAGTAATACCCCAGTGACACAATCTTCCGCTACGATATTTTGGGGGTGTTACAGATTGGTATCAGAGCATGAGTTATAGAGAACCAGGTTGCATTTGAACCTAGACTATAACTACATTTTACATTTTAACCAGTAACACTCATTGTTGTCTTTCACATTCCGTGTGCCATGCCTACTCTTACATTCGTGTGATCTATGAAACCTTTTCAAGACATTGTATGTGATTACAATGGTCTCATTCATTATTATGACATTGTGAGTTACACAATGGTCTCATTCATTATTATGACATTGTGAGTTACACAATGGTCTCATTCATTATTATGACATTGTGAGTTACACAATGGTCTCGTTAACTTTTTCGAAATCGTGAGATACACAATTGTCATACCTATTTCTCATACATTAAGAGATACACATTAGTTTTATTTATTTTTCGGACATTGTGAGTTTCACAATGATCTCTCTTGTATTTCTCAAACATTGTAAGAAAACTATTTCATAACTATGAACTCACCAACTCTTTTGCACGCCATGTTGATTTCCTCTGATTATCTTACTCCTCGTCACTGAAGATGAGTGTGAATATTCATTCTGTACTTTCAGAACACCTACAACATCTCGTATTACGCCGCCTTGTAAGTCATCGGTTAAGTATGAGTGTTTTGTCGGAAATTCTTAAGTAGGATGATTTATGATATCCTTATTTGAATAGATTGGGACGCCTTTTTATTCAAATAAAGAAATTGTGAATCGCCGAACCATAAGTTTATATTTCTTTATTTACATTGTTTGGGATGCCTCTCTATGTAAATAATGAATTATAAATAAGTGGGCTTATTTTTACCCGATATGACATGAGTATAAACTCTGACTCGAGAATCACCAGTATTTTACCACTCAACAAAAATCATATCACCTCATTTGAACTAGCTACCTGCGTTCATTCTTAAGTTATCACTTTTTTCGTTATAAATCCTTATAATCATGAGCTATTTATTGAGTTAACTCTTGAACTAACGGATTTGGTTCAATCTTGAACTGACAAACTGAGTACGATATTCCATCTACTTTACTAGGTGCATAACACCTACACATAAACTCTCCCACGAGCTCATCCCATTTTTTGATCCTTATTTTGGGAACACTGCTTCTTGAAATGTCCTCACTCTCCACATATCATTACCATTTGTTACTGTTGTTGTTGCTGTTATTATTTTTGTTGTTGTTGGGTCCTTGAGCAAACCGAACTCGTACAACTTGATCCACTAGGTTACGAGACATGTGAATTGTTACATCCTGTGTAAGGGATCAAACGAGATTACGTTCTCCTAAATACTAAATGGAAGTTCTCATATGAACTTTTCCCATAACTTCTTATTGGTTGAGACCATCATTGGGCACATTACTGCCAACTCTTGAAAACGACGAATATAAGTTGTGATATTAACACTCACTGAACTTTGGGATGAAGTTCCCTTACAGAGGTACCCCCCACCTCTTCTCGGGCACATCATCAACTCATAACACAAACTAAATCATGAGGACATGATTCCCGTAACTGGTGGAGGCTGTAGCAACCCGTAAATTTTCATAAGGCAAAATGACTATTTTGCCCGTTGACTTTGACTTTTGACCCTTTGACTTTTACCGTAACGTAAAAGAAAATATTGTAATCGGTAGTTAACCGGTAACTTCCCAAGTTAAATAATTCATTCTACTTTGAATTATTACTCTCTGAACTTTTTCGATCACCTTTGTCTATTTAACGAGACGATATCTCGCAAAATGTAAAAATTGCACACAACGCGTACCGACACAACAATAAATTCAACAAGCAAATTGGTTTGATTATGATTATTATTTAAATTACTTTTATAAGTAATCACACAAGTCTAATCATATAAACTTTTCCTGCGGCCAATACAAGACTAGGATAAGTCTATGTTTTCAAAATACTCATATATTACCAATAGTCATATTTTATATGAATTATTGTCATTTTGTCATTTTTATGTGAGCATTTTATTTCTTACGTAATACGCGAGCTCAAACTTAAATTATTAGGTTTTAACAACATAAACACTCTCCGTTATATTTATCACACATCTAATATACTTAGGTGGAGTATATTGATAAGTTTTGACATTTTTATAACTACTATATTTTTATGTTACCCGGTTTTAAGTTTCGTGACTTAAGGGCTTAACATTAGTAATTACCGGGATCAAACTATACCCTCTAATATCTAACAAAAATGTCTAAAGCAAATAAAAACCATTTTTGCTTGTTTCTCCTTCTAATCCAACGACACATGCACCATTTTTTTTTACCTTGTATCACATTTGTCCTTAAATATTTGTTAAGTAACTTACTAGCAAAGTAAACTTAGCTAGTATAACTTTACTTCTCATATTATATTACAAACTCGGTCAAAATGAATTTCTACTTTGCTTCTAACCATGCCACGCCAACATACACTACACATATACGTGGATACTAGCATGCAATCAATTCATACAAACACTATACGTAACCATACATGCACATGCAACGTTGGCACTCATATATTAGGCCAAGTTTACTTTGAGAAACTAAGTTTACGGGGTCAACGTTCAAATCACTTTGTTCCTTACTTCCTTATATATTTGCAAGCCTATTCACGTTAACAAAAGTACTTAAACGAAACATGCATGTAATATTGTCTTCCCATGCCAAACCATTTCATCTTCGTAATATACCAACTTGCCTTCCATGGGCTACTTCTCAATTGTTATGTTTTCATATCTAAGTCCCAAATGACATCAACCTTCCTAAGGTTTTCAAAATCACAGTTTACAAACAAATCTTAACTACCTACATCAGAGTATGCAACTCTAGTTTTGTTGAAAATTAGACCCACATGCTCACGTTCATACCCATACATATCTAAACGGCTCCTAGGTTGTACGATCAGTCTGTTCAGGTTGGATTTTCTCGGGTTTAAATCGATCAGTTTGTGGTCGTACGTGTTCGATTTTGATTTGGTGCTGATTGCTCGTATTCATTTTTTGGTATCGAGCCTTGTTTTCATTCAACTAGGAGGCCATTGTTAGAGCTCGTGACTTCAGATACATTATATATCGCTATAATCGATTGTATCACTAAGGTGAGTTTTCATAGCCCCGTTTTCAATTCAATATTTTGATTTCAAATCCCACGGGGGAGAATACATTGCATCATCATCATTTTCATACGGGCGAAAGTATTAAATTCAAGTACAATGCTTAAGTTACCGCATTTGCCATGTTAAAGTCCCCTATTTAGTACATCATGAACCGTTAATTGTGAGCAAGCGAAAGTGAGTGGATAGATCTATTGAGGGTGACGCCTCCATCCGCGTTGGGGTTACCAACAGTCAAACGGATGCATTTCATTTCATACATTCCGGGTGTTTGGCAAAACACTCCATTTGGGGCATTTCATTAGTACAGTCTAGCTTCGGTGTCATGAGCTTAAGGTCTATTGTACTATTTTTCATGAGACTTATGTCTTACACATTATACTTGAGGTTGCCGTATAACATCATTTTACATAAACCTATGATTTCTCACCAACATTATTGTTGACTGTTTTAGCAATGTATTTTCAGGTAATTAAGGAATTAGCTGGCATGTGAAGGCACACGGAAAACATTTTGAAGACAATGCATATATTATCATTCGAACAACTTTACAACTTTAATGTTGTACATTTTGTAAACTTGTGGGACCTCTTTGTAAACTCTGAAAATTTAATCGAATGATAATTTATTTCAAAACGTCTCACTATAGTCATTTTCTGTACTTTGTGTTGTGAACCATGAAGTAATACCCCAGTGACACAATCTTCCGCTGCGATATTTTGGGGGTGTTACATATACAAGTAATATACACAATGTACACAACACTTCTTAAACTTGTGGTTAAGGAGTATTCTTCTTTTGCACTTAGGATGATGATGGATGGTGAGGGATTGAATCACTTGAAACAAGGATTAGTAATCTAATGATCAAAGGGTTTTGGAAGATGTTTAGAGAGATTTTGGATCTGAAAATTTCGTGCAAAAGGTGAGGAAAAATACCAGATTTAAGGTGGTATTTATAGAGGAATAATTCTGACAATTTCTGACACAGGGAGCGTGCCGGTCCCCTTAATTCATGGCCGGCCCCCTTAAAATTAAGGGGGCCGCCCTTTATAATTAAGGGGGCCGGCCTACTGTAACGGCCAGATTCTTTGTCTTTTTTGTGGGGAAAGTTTATTTGGTGAAAAACTAACTGATTTTGGTTAAAAATTTGAATTCATATATTTAGTATGATTAAAACATTTTTCTTTATTACCAAAATTGTTTTTCAAGAATATATAATATTAAATAAACTTTGTATTAATTAGTTAAATACCCCTTTGATCATGAGATGTATTAAGCACTTGTTTATTCATACCTTAAGTGATTAAGTTGGATATAATGATATAAACTAGCTTAATACTTGTTTACGTAGTAATCTTACGTTTAATGATTTTCCATTTTGTGATCATCAAAACGTAGAGATATTGAAAAATATAAATAACGTTTTTACGCATTATTTATGTCAACACAAACCATAAAAGCATGTCTAGGAATATTTTGACTGAACCAAACAAGTTGGCACCAAGGCACAACAGGTTTCATTAAAGATAAATCAGCCCAAGCCTTCTTGACAGAGAATAAGCCCAAGCTAGCATCCTTGGATTTCCATAACACTTTATCTTTTCTATCTCTAAATAGCAGGGGATGGGGAGATTGAAAAGAAAAGGATACTTACTTCTCCAGGAATCAGGCCATAGCCAATCTCCATTATGCACAATATCACATACCTTACAATTGAGTGAAAAACCTGCCTCAAAAATATTTCTGTTGGATAAAAACTGGCATAAAGGCCCAATACTTAACCAGTTATCAAACCAGGCAGAAATTTCTGTACCATTTCCCACATTAAAAACAATATGATTTATCAACATACTCCTACACTGCAAGATCTTTCTCCAACCCCATGAAGTATCATTAAGCTCAGGAATATCCCAAAAATTCCCAGGATTCGACCTTCTATCAACCAACCTATAAGCATTCACCCATTTTACCCATAGAGAATCTTTCTTTGACACAATGTTCCAAATATGTTTAGCCATTAAAGACACATTCCAAACACGTAAAGATTTAATGCCAAGACCCCCATGAACCTTTAACTGACAAACCTCATCCCAACTTACCTTAGCACTTCCATGTTTAAATACACCATAAGACCACAAAAAACCTCTCATGAGCTTCTCAATCTCCAGATTAACAACAATAGGGAGAATGAAAACAGATGACCAATAAATCTGTAAAGAACTAATAACAGATTTTATTAATTGCAGCTTACCTGCGAAAGATAAAGACTTGCTCTTCCAATCCAATAATCTTTTCTTCACTTTATCAATCAAACTGGAACAGTGGTGACTATAAAGCCTGGAAGATATTAGTGGAACTCCAAGGTACTTAACAGGAAGGGTACCAATGGGAAACGACAAAATCTCCAAAATAGCATCTTTAGTGTGATCAGGCACATTACCAAAGAAAACAATACTCTTGTTAAGGTTTGGACACAACCCACTAGACCTACTGAATTCATCCAAGGCATCCTTAATGATAGAAACAGAATGAGCATCAACCTTAGCAAAGGTCATCAAATCGTTAGCAAAACTTAAGTGAGTAAGGGACACCTTATCAAATCTCCAATGATACTTAAAACCACCATCCACAGCAATCTTTCTTTTCAAAATGAGAGAGAACACTTCCATCACCAAAGTAAATAAATATGGGGACAACGGATCACCCTGTCTAAGACCCCTCATACCCTTAAAGTAGCCCTGATGATCCCCATTGACATTAATAGTGAAATAAGGTGTAGTCAAACATACCATTATCCATGCAATCATGAAACCAAAAGAACATTAAACACTGCCTCATAAACTTCCATTCTACAGAGTCATAAGCCTTCTGAAAATCTATCTTGAGAGCTACTTTCGCAGGTCCTATATCTCTATGATAATTCCTCAAAAGTTCTTGGGATAGTAAAATATTATCACTAATTTGTCTAGAGGGGATAAAGGCACTTTGAGAATCAGAAACCAGTTTATCAAGGAACCCTTTAATCCTATTGGCAATGACTTTAGTGATGCATTTATACAGGATGTTACAACAGGCAATAGGCCTAAATTCAGAAACATTAGAAGGAGTCTGAGATTTAGACACAAGAGCAATAATCGTTGCATTGATCTCCTTTAACAATTTACCATTAGAAAAGAAATCTTGGATAGCCAAACATACCTCATCACCAATAATAGACCAAGCTGATTTGATGAATTTGGCAGAAAACCCATCTGGACCAGGAGCCTTGTCATCCGCCATACCAAAAATAGCACTCTTGATCTCATCTTTAGTTACAGGTCTCACCATATAATTAGCTTCATCCAAATTCAAAGTATTAGAAAACAAGCTAGCAGGATCATGAATAGGAATCACATTGTTACTCTCCCCAAGAATGCTCTGAAAATGCTTCACGAACTGAACACCCACATTTTCACCAGAGAAAACATTTCCAAACATATCTTCAACATGCTCAATTCTATTCCTATTCAGCTTCTCCTTAACAGACTTATGGAAATACTTGGTGTTAGCATCACCTTCACTCAACCAAGTAACTTTAGCCCTTTGTTTAAGCATAAGCTCTTCATCCTTAACAGCCTTAGTATAACCATTGAGATACACCATTTCTTCATACCTCAAATCAGCATTATGAGAATCATTAACCATAGCAGTTTGAACTCTCCCAAGCTCCTCTTTCAGGATCTTCACTTTCTCAGATAATTTGCCCAGAGAATTTCTAACTTTCCTCAGAGGTTTCTTCAACATCTTCAATTTAGAAACCACTGAGTACATAGCATATCCAGCAATCTTAGAATCCCAAACTTTCTTAACAATGGGCAAAAACTC
Organism: Artemisia annua; assembly: GCA_014162995.1. Classification (NCBI taxonomy): domain Eukaryota; kingdom Viridiplantae; phylum Streptophyta; class Magnoliopsida; order Asterales; family Asteraceae; genus Artemisia; species Artemisia annua. Next base: position 63,726 of record LBNU01025380.1, read on the forward strand.
AGGCTTATTAGCTAAGAAATTAGGGAATTTAAATGGTTTAGGCTTACTATTAACCCCACTAGGAATATTAAGAACAGAGGGGGTGTGGTCAGAATCCACAAAAGGTAAGAATTGAGCATTTGCATTGGAAAATTTATCCACAAAAGCAATATTACTTAAAACCTTATCAAGTTTCTTTAACAAACCATCCACCTTGCCAGTACTTTTATTCCATGTAAACTTGAGCCCGGACATTACCAAATCACTAACCTCAATCTTTGCCAAACACTCCCTAAATTTAGCCATAGCATAAGTAATAGAAGAAGACCCTGCAGATCTCTCACAAGGGTCAAGAATAGTATTAAAATCACCAAGAAGTGACCAAGGACAGTCTTTAATAACCAAACTATGCAAAATCAACTCTTTCCAAAGACTTCTTCTACCCTCTGGTCTGTTATGAGCATAAACAAAAGTACAGAAGAATGACTGATTACCATTAATAGTCTCAACATACAGGTTCATCAGTTGAGAAGATTGATTTAAGACCATAACTCTAATAACATTAGGGTCCCAACCAACAATGATGCCAGTCCCACTAACACAAGCAACATTATTAGAAACCCAATGCCAATTACCAAACACCCCTGGAACATACAGAATTCAAATTATGCTTTTTAATATTAGTTTCCAACAGAGCACATAAACAAAAATTACCACCATGCAATAAATCAATAACTTGGTCTTGGTTAAGGGTGTTATTGAGACCCCTAATATTCCATGAACAGACCCTAATCATTGGAAACCTGCTTGGTGTTGTTGGCCCCAATATTACCCTACTTTTGACCACCATCAATCTCATACTCAGGCCTCATTTCATTGGCCAAATCTCCATCAACAGTTGCCACATCATCATCTTCAAAAGATGGGTCAAGACCATACTTGTGACAATTATTGTAGAAGAAATCCATTTGAGTTAATGACCACTTCATTCTAGTATCCATAGAAGGAAACACACCAGACTCCATAACATCAATTACATCTTTCATAAGCTTAGGTTCAATAACATTAGAATATTCCTTATCCATTGAAGCAATAACCTCATTCTCTCTGTCTTCCAATGTTTGACTAGCCAAAGCTTCAAAAGAGTTACTGACAGGCACATCACTGACAAGAATGCCATCTTTGGCACTATAAAAAGAAGAACCTCTAACAAGAACTCTTGGCTTGAAATTGGCCTGACTAGCAGGAACAGACTTCACATGACCCTGACTAAAAGAACCAGATTTCACATTACCTTTGCTAACACCCTTATCCACATTAACATTCTGCTGAGAATCACTAACCTTCTTACCATTATTACTAGAAGTGGATGCCATCTTCTTACTACCCTGCTGTATATTCCTAGAACCACCAAAAGAACCCTTTGACTTAGAAGCATTACCCTGTTGAGAACCACTTCTACCTTGAAAATTAGGACCAACTCTACCTTTACTTTGCCAAGAATTACCAGAAGTTTGCCTACTAACATATTGAGAACTCTTAACTTGAACAATATTAGCAGTAGCACTCTTAGGTTGTTGACTACTAGAACTCCCATTGTTATGAGCATTCACAGGTTTATTGTTTTTACCAACAGTAACAAAGCCATCACTATCATCAAATACAACTTGATTTTTGCCCTTACCATTATCATGTCCACCCAAATCACCATTCTGAGTTACATTCACAGGCACATCAGCATCCCTTGGCCTAACCTTACAAACAACAGTATTGTGCCCAAATGTCTTCCAATGAGTACAAAAGGGGGGGGGGTTTCCACTGGTACTTAACATCAAGCTTACCAATCCTTGCAGGCCTGTTGCCAATGGGAGGGTAAGAAATCTCCAAAACCTCAGGTAGATCCTCATTTGCAGACACCTCCACAAGCACTCTTGCAAAGTCCAATTTCCCTGACTTTTTTAAACATCTTTCCTTAGTCATCTTGTCCATCAACATTGGCTTGCCAATTCCACTCATGATTTTACCAATGATAGCACCATTACACAATTCCATGGGAATATTGTACACGCAGACCCATATAGGAATGGTGCTAGGCTCCACCTTTTCCAACCAAATTCCAGGCTCCTAAACATTAAGAACAAGAGGGACATTATTCACCATCCAATGTCCACTCTCCAAAACTGCCTTCATACCTTCCTCACTCTTAAATTTGAAATAGAATACCCCTGAGCTAGTCTTGGTGATGCCATCAATACCATAAACTCTCCACATCTTACTTAAATTGCTATTCACAATTCTATAATCCATGGAAGTCCCCACAAAATACCCATAAAGCTGTAATGAGCAAGCTTCACTACTAACTTTAATATCATCCACAGAAAACTGAATTCTCCTTGTACCATTATCCTACTTAGACTCACATTGAGGTTCATAGTTCATTAAAAGTTCCCTGTCTTCCATACCCTGCTTCATTTTCTCAGCAAATGACTCTATATTAATAGAACCATCAGCATTCACAGCCTTAACCCCTGAGTTTTTAGCAGCCCAAACATTATGACTACCAAGCTTATGAAACAAACTAGGACCAAAAATATTACCCTCAGAAGAATTCCAACAAGTAGTACCACTTTTAACAGAGTTCTTAAGGAAAGGATTCCCCACAGTATTAGTACCAAATTGAACAGACATCAAAGGAACAACAGGTTTCTTAAGAATGCCCTTAGCCCCATTATTCTTTCCAAACTCAAAATCACCACTACCATTACCATAAGCAATACCATCCATAGCATTAGAGTTAGCAACACTAGCATTACCTACAACTCCATTACTAGATTGCTTACCTCCAACACTAGGACCTGCTATATCCCCATCACAATCCATACATGTCTTAGTACAAGTCATGCCATCCTTACTACTAGTGTGAACCTCAGTGGCATTACCTACATCTCCTATTATCAATAGGAGTAGTTTCAGGACGATATCTAGACTTACCAGAAACCTTTGAAGACCTAAGACGCTTCAAAATAGAACCAGCACCAGCAGATGCAGATCCAGGTGTAGAGACCTTGATCTTAATACCATGACGGTGCCTACGTGGTTTCCCCTCTTTAACCCCTATTATCAATAGGAGTAGTTTCAGGACGAGATCTAGACTTACCAGAAACCTTTGAAGACCTAAGACGCTTCAAAATAGAACCAGCACCAGCAGATGCAGATCCAGGTGTAGAGACCTTGATCTTAATACCATGACGGTGCCTACGTGGTTTCCCCTCTTTAACCCTAGAAGAAGAAATACCCACCACCGTGTGACTCATGTTAGCTGACGACATACCAGTCAGCTCACAAAACTCCTAAATAAGTGGATCTGGGGGTTTGTTATTATCAATAGGCATATCAAAAGGTTAGGATTTAGATGAATTACAAGGTGGATTACAGGTTTAAGAATGGAGATTCAATCAATAATCAATATTGAATGAATGGAATAGTAAAAGGGGATCGCCAAATTCGCCCTAGAGATAGAGAGAGAAAGTTAAAATTTTTAACTCAAGTTTTTTATTTATGATGCTCTTACTTTGCTATAGTGTAAACACCAATATCAAAAGACAGCTTCTGTCAGTTAACTTTATCACTTAAACATCTAATAGAAAAGTTCAACACTGTTAGCATTAAAGAAATATAAAAAGAAGTGATGGTCATTCTCATATTAGAAACCTTGTAACTTGTGTCGTTAGGATGGTTAAGTTAAAATATATAATGGGCTCGTGGGTCTTGGTAATCTAATATGTTATAAGTTAGGTTATGTAAGCCATGTAATGTTTATGTAATCCAAGCCCAAGCCCAAGCCCATAGAAAGCCTTTTAGGGCATGATGTAACTTACTATATAAACACCTCAAAGGCTCATTTGAGGTGTGTGCTTGAGTGTGTATGTGTGTGTGCCTCTTGAATAAAAGTTCCATATTTCATCTTATTCTCTATACATATTAACGCCATATATACATCCATCAAGTCACCATCTTTACTTCATATATTGTGCTTATATTGTGTGATAAAGTTATAGATCTTTACAAGTGGTATCAAGAGCCAAACAATGATTTAGGAGTGTTGGGAGTTTGTTTATTTCGTGTTTTTAAAGCTTATATATCTCGCATCTTTCAAAAAATTTGTACTTTTATTGTTTTTTTGTGTTTTTAACACTCTTTTGATTTCAAACTAGTGTTATAAACCTTTCCCAACAAGAAAGTTCTAATCTTTTTGCAAGTTTAAAGCTTTATACATTCGTACTTGATTTTGTACTATTTATCTAGAACTTGAAAAATTTTCATAAAAATCATCAAGTTTGCAACTTTCTTCAAGTTTTGGTGTTTTTAAGGCTAGAAGTACAAGAATCTTGGAATACAAACTTCATTTGGGTGTGCTTTTTGCAAAATCAAAATCTGCCAAAATTATCTAGAACACAAAACCCTAATTATCTAGAACACAAGACCCTAAACTTTCGAGAACACACCTCGTTGCTTCAGAAGTGTTACCATTGCTTACTCGGTGTTTCCTTTGATTGTATAAGTGAGAAAACACTTCGACTCGTGGTATACTCTCTAAATTGTATAATTTAGAAAGTTTGGTCAAACTTTCGAGAACTCTGAAAAGTTTCGAGAATACTTTTCGAGAACACTTTTCGAGAACACTTTTCGAGAACACTTCTAGATAATTTTATCGAGAACACATTTTAGATAATTTTATCTAGAACACATTTTAGATAATTTTATCTAGAACACATTTTAGATAATTTTATCTAGAACACATTCTAGATAATTTTTCTGGGTGCATATTTTCGAAAAATTTTCTAAGACAAAATTTTTTCGAAATTTCTTTGTGGACTAAGTTTCAAAAATTATTGGTGGATTGAAAGTTCGTTGACCAAGGAAAGTAACCTTCACCAAATTCAACTCCTATTTCGTTGAACCGATCCAAGATCAACTTTATCAATCATAACTTCATCAATGGCAACTCAGCAAGATATTCATGCAGCCGGTGCCGAAAACCGACCTCCTATGATTGAAAAAGGTGGATATCTTCCATGGACAAGCCGCATGCTTCGTTACATCAAAACCAAGCCTGATGGTAACCTTATGATCAAATCCATTCAAGAGGGTCCATTTAAGCCGAGACAAGTTCAAGATCAAGGAAATCCAAATACAACACCTCCAACTCTACCATTCTTTCGTGAACAAACAGAAGCAGAGTACACAGATGAAGACAAGAAGCAGATCGACGCTGATGATATGGCAATGCACCTAATCCAACTAGGATTACCACGAGAGATCTTTGCTGCGGTCGACAGCTATGAAACTGCTTATGATATGTGGGAACGAGTTAGAAGACTATGTCATGGAACAGAAATTTGGCAACAAGACATTGAGAACAAGCTTCTAACCGAATGGGAGAACTTTAAATCCACTGAAGGTGAACAGATTGAATCCTACTACACAAGGTTTTGCACTTTGATGAATGAGTTGATTAGAAATAAGTTGACACCAAGAACAATCGCAACAAACTTCAAATTCATCAACAACCTTCCAGTAGAATGGGGACGATATGTCACAATTGTCAACCAAACTAAGGATTTACATCAGGTGAATTATGATCAACTCTATGATTTTCTGAAGCAAAACCAAGCTGAGGCTAATGATGTAAGGAAAGAAACATTGGCAAAGAATCATGATCCTCTCGCATTAATTGCTACTACACCAACACCTCTACCAGTGAACACACCACATCAACCATCATCATCATCTTCCACTCATAACAACATGCAACAATCATACATTCCACAACCAACACCTGTCTACCAACAACACTTCTACCCACAACAGCAACAAGTCATTCCACAACAATAACAATATCCACAATTCCAAGAACCAGAGTTCACTGACAACGATGAATCAACTGCTGCATTGACACAAGCATTTGTTTTGTTATCAAAGGCATTCCAAGGACGCTATTCTACACCAATAAACAACAACCAAAGGATTTCATCGAATACTCGCAACAGGTAGATCGCTCAGCCCAGTTTGAATATGGGTAACGGAGGACAAATGGTTGGAGTTATGGGGAATCAGCAAGGATATGCTACTAGACTTCACATAGGTAATCAGAATATGCAGAATCAGATGGGTCAGTATGCAGGGAATCAGATGGGTCAGTATGGAAGGAATCAGAGGGGTCAGAATGTTGGAAATCAGAAGGGTCAGAATGTTGAAAACCAGGCAGTAGGTAATCAGGTTGGAAATGTTGCTGCTCAAGTTGGTGGGAATTATGGAAATGTGAATGTGAATCAGGGAAATTTGGTTAAGTGTTTCAACTGTCAGGGTGTAGGTCATATGGCAAGGAATTGTCCCACTAAGCCGAAAAAGAAGGATACAACGTATCTGCAGAAAGCATTGATGCTAGCACAAAAGGAAGAGGCAGGATTCCAGTTGAATGCTGAGGAAAATGATTTCATGGCACTTATGGATGAAATGGAAGACAGAGAGGATATGAATGCGAACTGCATCTTTATGGCAAATCTTCAGGAGGCTAAGTATGACACAGATTCTGACACACCTCCTGTTTATGACACCAATGCAGTCTCTGAGGTACCATCCTACAATACATGCAACAATAATGATATATTTGATATGTCCCCTCATGAGGAACAGCATTCTGAGACTCAAGCAATCACTTATGATACATACCTGGACACGCCGAGTTGTAGCAATATTTATTCGGCAACTCCCGATATGAATCAAAGTGGAGGCTCAGTTTCCCAGCATGCTGAGAATGATGAGGAAACACGTGCTTTATTTGAATCATTATTGAACAATTGTAGTATTGAAATTGAAAATGTGAAAAAGGTCAATCGTGATGTTAAGGCGGCGAATGAGAAATTGACCGTTGAGCTTGAGAGGTATAAGGAAAATGAAAAAGCTTTTGAGTTTCATAACAAACGTCTGTCAGAATTAGAAACTGGTTATCAAAATTCCGTTTCAAGGGAAAAACTATTGCAAATCAAGTTTGATACACTTGATGTTAATTCACTCATGAAAATAAAGTCCTTAAACACGGAAATTTCTGATTTGCAAAACCAACTTTCTAAACAAAAATCAACTTGTTCTGATCTTGAAAAAGAAAAGAAACAGTTGAAAGCAGATTTTTCAAAACGAGAAAACGATCTTCTTGATGAAATTATTGAGAAACAAGAAACAATCAAAAACTTGGAAGATTTGCTTGTGAAAACGGGTCATTCCACTCAAACCATTCATATGCTCATTAAAGATCCAAACCCATTTTTACATACAATGAAGAAAATGGCTCTCGGTTGTGAAAACCCTTATACTCTCAAGAAAGCTCAGAAAGAACAGAATGTTTTGTACAATGGCAATATGATATATGAAAAACATGATCCTCCCATTGTTCGGGATTATGAGGAAACGATAGAACTTGCTGAAGAGAGCATAACAAAAATGAAACAAACGAATCCAGATTTGAAACCAATTGATTACAACAAATGGAACAAAATTAATGGAATCACTTTTGTCCCTAAAAAACAAACACCAAATATTTCCCAAAAATCAGTTGTTAAGAAAATGTTTTCAAAACCACAAGTTGTCTCTAAAACTCTTTCAAACATGGAACAAATGTCTTCGAACAATCCTTTTAACACAAGTGAGGCTAGAGACATTCTTGATGATGTTAAAAAGAGAATTGAAACACTCCAATAGATTGTTATGTCTAAAACTACAATCAGTATTAACAAATATCATTCCAGTTTTCATAAAGAAATGAAAAAGGTGTTTGAAACCGAAATTACTATTCCACTGAATAACATCAGTGCGAGAGTAATTCATTTTGAAGAAGCTTTCTTAAAAGAAACGGTCGACTTTGTCAAGGACCACAAATCCCTGGTAAAGGAAGCTAATGAAACTCGTGAAAACATAAATGTTTTGGAAAGGTTAAATGATTCTCACTTCGAAGCAGTTCTGTCTACTGATATTATGTCTATTATTTTACAGACATATTCTGTTGAAGACGATGAAAGACTCCAAGCTGAGACCTCCGCAATTGTTTCAAAATATGAAAATGCTCTTATTAAACTTGAAAAAGAAAACGTGTCATATTTTAAACAACTTGAACAGAAAAGCGAAGAATGCAAGTATGACAAATTGTCGTATGAGCGTGCCTTCAAGAACATGAAAGAGCAAAATGATCTTTTGAGGGCTCATCTAGAAAGTCTAAAAGGGAAGGGTGTGGATACTAAGGTTGCAAAACCATCGACTTCGGAGAAACCAAATGCTTCAAAAACGGTTGAAAAACCAAAAATGTCAATTTCCCGGTTTGCTCCAAAAGTCGACGAGAAAAAGGATTTGACAAAACCAGTCACTCCACAACCTTTGCCCAAGCAAAATGAAATTGAAAAGATTGTTGAAAATGCAAATGTCGTTGAACGAAACACAAATGTGCTTACTTCTGGCCCTTCTAGGAATAGTAAGCCGAATGTGACCCCAAAAACCGTTAAGGAATCTGTTGGTTCTAACGATATGGTCCACAATCACCATCTAGAAGTAGCTAAGAAAAAGCCACAACTTCGAAAAGACGGAATTTTAGGTACAAAACCTAGTGTGATGAATTCTACAAGATTCCAAGGCACTACTAGTAGTAGTAAGCCATTTCCTAGGAACAATCAACAAAATACTAGGGACTGGCCTACATCTAAGAGTAGTTGCGAAAAAGAAAATGCTATGCACGTAGAAAACAACAATAGAAATTTTGACTCTTTTTCGAACAAAAAGCAATTTCCAAATGACTGTAGTGACAAAGCTAAAGTTGTTGTTTTAAACAAAAATGTTGAATTTGTCTGTCCTACATGTCAAAAATGTGTCTTTTCAGCTAATCATGATGCATGTAATTCACAATTTCTCAAGAAAGGAAAATCAAGTGTCAGGACACAATCCACTAAGACACCCCCCGTTGAGGACAAGAAAAAAGATAAGAAACCTAATAGGTGGACATCTACAGGATGTAGTTTTTTAAAAACTGAGACTTCCGCTGCATCTGATAAGAAAACTACGCCTAGATCTTACCTTAGGTGGATTCCTACGGGAAAAGTTTTTAAAACATTTGGTCTTAGATGGATTCCCACAGGAAAGATTTTTTATAGTTGCACCAAGATAAATAATAGTGTAAATCATCAGGATAAGGAAGTAGAAACCACTACAACCGCTGATAGTGAACACCCTCAATGTGAGAAAACATGTACCTCTAACACTGTTATTTGTGAAACCTCTTCGTCTTTGGTTGCAGGTGCTTCAACTATCTCAGAACCCAGTTCATCAGAGGGTTCTAATTCTCTTAATTTTGCAACATCATTCTTTTAATCTTCTATTTTTGATTTTCCATTTCTTTTATAAAAACCAACAAAAACAAAATACAAAAATAGAAAATTTCTAAAAATACAAAAAAATATAAAACCAAAAAAAAATCCAAAAATATTCTTCTCACGACATGTCTCTCGTATAATCGATATTATGTACGTTTCTAGAAATGTTATTCAAAAATGACACGGATATGTACATATGCTTGAGCGGGAGTTCTTTAAATGTTTTTCTAAAACATGTCGTTTCTCAAATTTTCTTCAAATATGGCTTTCGTAATCTTCAGTATGAAACCCGGACTTCAATGATGACTTCTGATTATTTCAGATCAGGACTCGAACGTTCTAAACCGAAATTCTTTTCAAAAAGTTCGAGTATAAACAAACGAAAAGATTTCAAGCAAAAACTCGTTTCTAAAAAATGACTTGTGTACATTTCCGTACATAACTCACATTCCAAAAAGACAACTCCCTCCAAACCCTTAAAATTGATTTTAAACTCTATGTTTAAAAATATGCTTTCTTTAAGGGGGAGTATAAAAATCATATGAAAAATGTTCTGATTTCATGCAAAAACAAGTCCGTCTATCTCTCCAAAAGCTTTTCTATTAGTCAGTTGATATCAAAAATATCACAATATGCTATTTTTGAGGGGGAGAAGACGTGATTAAAATGTGATCAAAAATGTTTAATGATTATGACAGAATCTCGAAAGAGCTCGACTCAAAAATAACTTTCGAAATGACTTAAATGTCAGTACTCGACTCAGATTTAACCCTCAAATTGACGAAACTTAAAATGTCAGTAATCGAAAAGACTTGTCCTGGACGGGTAATAATTTCAAGCTGGTCTAACCAGTGATGTAAATGTGTCTCGAATAGGACTTGTCTAAGTAGAATGTACCAATTCGAGAAACTTTCTTTGGACTTGATCAGGCCGGGTAATAATTTCAAGCTAGTCTAACTAGTGATGTAAACGTGTCTCGAATCGGTCTTGTTCACTGAAAGTGGATCAATTCAAAAAGTGCAAACTCCTCCCACATGTGCAAATTTCTTAAAAAATCCATGAGCACATGTGAAGGGGGAGTCCTTCAAAATGAAATCAAAACTCTCAAAGTGCTAACAAAATATGTTTCATTACCATAAACACTTTGAGAAGATTTTCAAATATTTGGTTTGATGGCAACAATAGGATAGTCATGAAGTTATAAGGTGACTAAGGTTAGGAAAAAGCGTCCTATGATCCGCCAGAGCCGGAGGGATCTACCCAAGGACAATTCCAATAGTTTAGTACTAGAAGTCCTTATGTATGATTGAAAAAAGGAGTAAAGAATGAAAGGAGAAAGAAGGGGTTGAAGAATTAAAAAGAAAAGTTAATGAAAGGGTGAAAAGAAATAGCCCTCCATATGTTCAACCTTAGGGCAGACACCGGGTTCAACTCATATGCTACTGGTTGTTACTAATGTGACACCGGTATTGAATACAAGACGTCATGGACCCAGTGACGCATTGCACTTAACCTTCTAGCCACTCGGGTATCTCTCAAAAGGTACTTGTTTCATTCTCACGGGGAACCGGTGTAATCTATCGACTTGTCTCTTAGAGATGGTTGATATTGAAATAGGAGACCTCTCCCTAATCTCCGCATAGGAAACCAAATGTGCACTTATCGAGTCTAGAGCCCCGAGATTCATCAAAAGATCTCATAGGAACACATAATATTTCTACACTGGTGATTCTACATCAATGGACATCAGTTGTAAATTATCGAGTCCTACGCAGATCTTAGCAATCTGCCGAGAACGTGTATGAGAGGATTTACTTATGTGTTTCTCAATGATTGAACGGAAATCCTACCAGGGTCAACATCAAACAGCCCTGACAGCAGGTCACTTCGGTAATCTCTTGTGGGTTACGCTTAGTGTTTGCAGTGGTTTCAAACGGTCTACAGTCGTGGGGTGATCTCCAGCGACTCACTCAATCGTTGATCTACTTCGGTAGATCTTGTAAGCTCTCTTGGGGGCATCCGATTTGGGAACGGCCTTGGTAAGGGTTAGAGAAAGTTTTCACACTATGCTGTTAACGATCTCTAATTCTGAACCTGTAAGTACCGGATGTTTATTACTAACCGTTTTCATGAAGCTACCCTTAACTCATTATTATCATCACCACCACACTAGTTTCCACATGCTCATACATACATCACAAAGTCAAAGAAAATTTCTCATCAAAGATCAAATTAAAGAAACGTTCAAAGAAAGATTCTATGTTATGTGAAAGAATCTACAAAGTAAAGTGACAAAGATCAATGTGAAAGAACGGGAACAACAAATGTATGTATCTCAAAGACTAATGACGTATGAGCATGTTGGAAAGGCGTATAACCTCCAAAGACAAAGAAGTGACGAAAGGCAGATAACTCCACCACAACACCAAAGAACAAAGAACGAAGAAAAGTCGTTTATCAAAGATCACAAAGCATGAAGGGACAAAGACTAAAGACTATTCTACAACGACACACAAAGTTCAAAGACAAAGGAGACAAAAGACCTAATCACGTGGAGCATCATTCGAATGACCACCCCTTAGGGGGAGATTGTTAGCATTAAAGAAATATAAAAAGAAATGATGGTAATTCTCATATTAGAAACCTTGTAACTTGTGTCGTTAGGATGGTTAAGTTAAAATATATAATGGGCTCGTGGGTCTTGGTAATCTAATATGTTATAAGTTAGGTTATGTAAGCCATGTAATGTTTATGTAATCCAAGCCCAAGCCCAAGCCCATAGAAAGCCTTTTAGGGCATGATGTAACTTACTATATAAACACCTCAAAGGCTCATTTGAGGTGTGTGCTTGAGTGTGTATGTGTGTGTGCCTCTTGAATAAAAGTTCCATATTTCATCTTATTCTCTATACATATTAACGCCATATATACATCCATAAAGTCACCATCTTTACTTCATATTGTGCTTATATTGTGTGATAAAGTTATAGATCTAAGGTCCTACAAACACCAATCATAAGATATAAACAAACATCTTGTGTAGGAAACAGAACGTTGAAATTAGCTAACCTGCTTTCAACCAAAACTAAATAAAGACAGTTGTGTATCTTAAAGTAGTGCACCACCTTTTACATATAACCAACACGTACTTGTTCTGTGATGACGTATAGTCTATATTCGGGTCACGAACCCGAATATTAGACGTCACTAATACTTAAGCCCACCACGTGTGGGCTATTATGATAACGGTTTGGGCCTACAAAGGCCCAAACCCAAAGTTATCTATGAATTTGATATCGGATATCTCCTATTTATGGGATATATATCAAATATCCGATATAGGCGGACACGCCAAAGAGTAAGGAACACGAAACCGATAAGGTTTCGTATATATATAAATAGGGCATCACGGCTCTCATGAAAGGTACGATTTACAACCCTAACTCTTCAATACAACCCTAAAACCGATTACTTACTCTCACGCCGGAGGATAATCGTGGGAGACAATCCCACGATAAGCCTAACGGTGTTTGTTTGCTTTCTTAGTGCGCAGGTCTCAAGCATTAAGATCTAATTGGTACGAGAACAGGAACCCAAATAAGGAACGCCCAACTTTTGTATCAACAAGTGGCGCCATCCGTGGGACCCTACACTAAGAACTAGAATGACGAAACACAAAAACTCAGGCCAGCGGACTCCGCAGTTGGAAAAAACACGTGGTGACCCCACGAGGAAGAACCATCAAGATTCAACCTCTAGGCAGGCCTCTGGAACAACCAGCGTGCCTGGTCATCAAGCATCGGGCCCAACCCTAATTCTCCCAACGGTAGAATTGCCCGCAGGGACCACCCAGACCACTACGGTGGTCCCAAGCACTGAAGAACTTCAGCGCACTCTCTTCAATACCCCCCATCAAACGGCACCCATCGTGGACAACACTGTGCCGCCAGGCGCGCCAAACCGGGATAGGGGGCCTAATACGGAAGCAGAGATCGTTGCGCTGGAGGAGGACACGCCTGAGTTAACGCTAAGTAATTTTGTATCTCAAAATTACGAAACCTTAACTAACCTCATGCAAGAGGAGGCAAGAAGAAGGTCAAGTCAGAGCCTACAAGCTCGGCTTAATTTTAACGAAACATCCCCATCGCGCTACCAGGAGCGCGAAAACAATGAGAGGCGTACCAATGTCCACGCTAGACTTGGTACAACATCCGATTCACAATACTCGGAGGATTATGAAGACAATGAGAGGCGTACCAGTGTCCACGCTAGACTTGGTAATCGCAGAATCCAAGATAGACTTGGACAGCAACGCTCACCGAGCGAGAGCTCTTCAAGGTCTGGAAGCAGAAGAGTTCATGATAGACGGGGGAGACAAATTTCCCCAAGCGAAAGCCCCTCAAGCTCAGACTCTGAGGAAAAACGGCGCAAGCGCCGCAAAAGGGACGGCTCTTCCTCAATTGACTCCTCGGACAACGAGGACAAAGAGACAGGACACTGGAAGTCCAGAGGAAGACATCGCGAGGAAGAATACGAAAATATATCTCTTTCTTGGCGTCGCCAAAAGATTGATGCATTCACACGGCGCATCAGCGATTATTCGGATCACAAGAAAAGGCGCATGCCCGCCAATGTTAAAACATATGATGGAACGGGTGATCTTGATGACCACCTAAAAATTTTCGAATCCGCAGCTACTATCGAAAATTGGCCACAACCTGTGTGGTACCATATGTTCAACTCCACATTAGTGGGGAATGCACGAACCTGGTTTAGCAAGCTTCCACGAAGAAGCATAAGCGGGTTTGAAGATTTAAGAAAAGCATTCCGCTTGAATTTCACTCAGAGAAAGAAGTGCGCCAAAAACCCTATGGAATTGGCCAGAGTAAAACAGCGCCAAGGGGAATCAAGGAGTGCTTACATGGAGCACTTTAAGGATGAATGTATACACGTCAAGGCGTGTCCTGAAGTACTAAAAATTTTAGGGTTCATGAATGGGATTAATAACCTAGAGCTCATTAGGAAATTAAATGATAAGGTTCCCCAAACCTTTGATGAACTAATAAAGCGCACAAGGTCCTTCGTCCAAGGTGAAGCTGCCGCCGCAGATAGCAAAAAAGGATACTCGAATTACAGACCGCAAGAACAGTCAAGGAAACAATCCAATGACCAGAACGATAATCGTAGCAGGAACTATCGCAATGATGGAGGCGCACGGAGAAACGACAAATATACCCCGTTGATAAAAACTCCAAGAGAGATATTTGCAACAGAAGGGCGCAAACTTCCCTAAACCCCCACCAATGCGCACCCCAGAAGGAAAGTGCACAGGGAATGGATATTGTGAATATTACGGACATAAGGGCCACACCACAAATGAGTGCGTCCAATTGCGCCAACTAATTGACAAATTAGTGAAAGAGGGCAGGATGGATCACTTAGTTAAGAACATAAAAGATGGTAAAGACAGACAAAAGACCGTGGATAAAAAAGAAGCACCTAAAGATAAAGCTGACACAATCTACATGATACAATCATGGCAGCGCAAGGTCAAGCAATAAATCAGCCAAAGATTTTCTTCCGGTAATGAAATTTCTTTTCCCACTTTGACTGCGGACAACGCAGTGGCGGAACCACTCACCATCGAAATAAACGCGGGGGGTCACGATATCCACCGAATGTACGTTGATGGAGGGGCATCCGCGGATATAATGTACGAACATTGTTTCAAGAGGTTACGACCTGAGATACGAAGTCAGCTAGTCCCCGCCGCGACATCATTAACGGGCTTTACAGGAGAAAAGATATGGCCAGTGGGACAATTACGGCTGCTAGTTATGGTCGGTAATAAGGAGCACTCGGCAAAAGCTTGGATGAACTTCATGGTGATTAGGTCTCCCTCGCCATACAACGGCATCATTGGAAGATCGGGAATATCAGCCATACGCGCAGTACCATCCACAGCACATGGGATGCTCAAATTCCCAGTAGAAGGTGGCATTCTCACCCTCTACAATAACGCTGTGCCACCCGCAGAATGTAACACGGTTACATGCGAAACGACACACACTCCAGAACATAGCGCAACCAAGATACCGAACCTAAAAGTAGCAATCCACCCCGATTACCCTGAACAACAGGTATCGCTTGGGGGCTCGCTATCTGAGAAGGGCAAAGCAGCCGTGTGCGCACTCCTGCAAAAGAATCTGGACGTCTTCGCATGGGAACCAAAGCACATGACTGGTGTGCCGCGGTCAATCTCGGAACACAAGCTGCAAATCCGACAAGGATATCCACCAGTAAGGCAGAAAAAGCGTGGCCAAGCTCCAGAGCGTGCGAAAGCCATCTTGGAAGAAGTGCACAAGCTAGTGGACGCGGGCATCATGCGAGAAGTCTACTACCATGACTGGCTTTCTAATCCAGTGATGGTTAAGAAGAGCGACGGTAGTTGGCGGATGTGCGTAGACTTCACCGATCTAAACAAAGCATGTCCACAGGACTGCTACCCATTGCCAGAGATAGACTGGAAGGTAGAATCCTTATGTGGATATCCTTTTAAGTGTTTCTTGGACGCATATAAAGGGTACCACCAAATCCAAATGGCTAAAGAAGATGAGGAAAAGACAGCTTTTCACACAAGCCAAGGTGTCTATTGCTATACGAAGATGCCTTTTGGACTAAAAAACGCGGGCGCCACCTACCAGCGCTTGGTAGACAATGCATTTGAAAAGCAAGTAGGCCGCAACCTAGAAGTCTACGTGGATGACCTGGTCATCAAAAGCCATACTGAGGATGAAGTGGTGCGTGACATTGAAGAAACATTCAGAACATTAAGGAAGATCAATATGAAGTTAAATCCTAAGAAGTGCACTTTTGGCGCTACAGAAGGCATGTTCTTGGGGTACTTGATAGAACCAGATGGCATTAAGCCATGCCCAGAAAAAACAGAAGCAGTCATCCAACTTCCTTCCCCACGCACGTTGAAAGAGGTCCAATCTCTGAATGGGAAACTAGCTGGTTTAAATAGATTCCTGTCCAAGTCAGCGGATAAATCACTCCCACTCTTTAAAACACTCAAGAAGTGTACAAAAAAAGGAGACTTTCGTTGGACTACAGAAGCGGAAGAAGCTTTTATACAGCTTAAGCAGACTATAGCAGCGCTCCCCAAGTTAGTCGCACCCCGACCAGGAGAAGAGTTGATCATGTACTTATCCGCGACTCATGGGGCAGTAAGCGCAGTGCTACTGACAGACAGGAATTCGGTGCAAACACCGGTATACTTCGTAAGCAAAGCACTTAGGAAAACGGAGATTAACTATAGCCCAATGGAAAAATTGGTCTTGGCGTTAGTGTTCGCAGCCAAAAGACTGCGCAGGTACTTCCAAGCGCATCCTATAGTGGTGATCACAGATCAACCTATCAAGCAAGTTATCTCCAAACCTGACGCATCTGGGCGATTGCAAAAGTGGAGTGTATTGCTAGGCGAGCACAACATCTCCTACCGACCACGCACTGCAGTCAAAGGGCAGGTTCTCGCGGACTTCATCATTGAAAAACCGGTCACCGAGGATATAGCTCCACAACCCAAGGCCGAACTGCAAGAACCATGGATTCTATTCACGGATGGATCCTCATGCGTAGACGGTTCAGGCGCAGGCCTTATCCTCACTAACCCAGAAGGAATGGAATTCACTTACGCCCTACGCTTTGAATTTACAGCCACGAACAACGAGACAGAATATGAGCCCTAATCGCTGGGCTACGCATCGCAACACGAATGGGCGTACGCAACCTAGAGGCAAATGTGGATTCTCGATTAGTAGCCAACCATGTGTCAGGCGAATATGTGGCTAAGGAAGATAACATGATCCAATACCTCAAAAAGACGAAGTCATTAATCCAAGGGTTTGACAGGTTTACAATCAAACAAGTCCCTAGAGGGGAAAACAAGAAGGCAGATGCGCTGAGCAAGATTGCGTCTACAAGTTTTGCTCATTTGTCAAAACAGGTATTGGTGGAGATTCTAAAAGAAGAATCCATCTCTGAGATGGAAGTATCTACGGTGATAGAAGAGGAAGGCCCTACGTGGATGTCTCCTATCATGGATTTCATAAGCAAGGGCATACTCCCTCAAGAACAGAAGGAGGCTTGACGAATACAGCGCACAGCGCAGCGGTTTGAGCTTAGAGATGGTGTCTTATACAGGCGCTCATTCTTGCAACCATGGCTTAGGTGCGTTGGACCCCTCCAAGCGGATTACGTACTCCACGAGATCCACGCAGGTTCATGCAGTATGCACTCAGGACCACGGTCTGTTGTGGCACGAGCCTTACGGTCAGGATACTACTGGCCCACTATGCACCGTGAT
>LBNU01025381.1:0-11716 GCA_014162995.1 Artemisia annua
CCAAAGAAATATAAAAAGGAAAAACAAACTGAAAACAAACCAGAAATTATTATGAATGTAACGTACGGGGAAAAGAATCTTAGGATAGATATTCAACTAAGGAACCAGTTGCAAACGTTGGTTAAACTAAACTTACTTATTCAAAGTGTTTATGTTTGTGTGTTTTTTCTCTCTCTCTCACATATTTCCACTTTTAAGTGCGGGTGGGACCCACTTCACGAATTTAATTCTGTTGTATGTTCTGTGAGTAGCTGTGGCACGTGAGACTGTACGCGTGTGAAGTGGCTGTGTCGAGGCGCGCGTGGAATGGGAAGCGCGTTGAAGAAGACTGACTGTGAAAAGCATAGATTGATGTTTCTTGTATAGTCAAAGGCTCGTAGTCTTCACACACCATCTATTTGGTATCCACACACCAATGCACACTTTTTCTAAATTTATAGGAGGGACCATCCATACTTTCAACTTTAACTGTCACTCCTTACCAAAATCTAATACTCTCTCTCCAAAAAACCAGCATCTCTCACATAATAAAAAATCTAATACTCTCTCTCCAAAAAAACGAAAATCACACCGGAAAAAACAAAGACTCTGCTCTGACCGTAAAAAACCAAAACTCTTGCAAAACGTCAAATACATGGTTGTTGTGGCTGTGAGATTTCACGTCAGCGGTGGTTGGGCGTTTCCGGCGGCAGAGCGCTGTGAGATTTCACGTCGGTGGTGGTCCGTTATTGTTGGGTTTTGGTCGGGTTTGGGTGGGGAGAACGAGTCGTGGTTTTTTTACGAAACACGAGTCGGGCCGTTTGGGTTTGAAACGTTTCCGACGATGAACGCGGCGGAAGATAGACAATAGTCGGCCGTTTGGGTTTGACGAATCTGCAACTAAGATCGCCGCAAGTGGTGTTCCAAACGTTGTCAATATCGCCGGAAAGTCGTCGCCCGCGCGTGATAGTTGATCTTTGATCGGAATTTATTTTGATCGGAATTTATTTTGTAGGGATGGATGTGATGTTTGTATTTTACGGAGTGAAAGAGAAATTGTACTCATTCATGCATCTCTTGAACCATCACTATCAACTTTTGTGTTGGTAAATAAAAAAATAATATAAAAAATTTACTGTACTACTCGTATGTTTTTATCATTTTGCTAAAATGGTCAAGTGGTGTGTAAAAAACACATCCCTTTATTTAATAGTCAAATAAGCTGTGACTTGATAATATGTTAAGTTTTCACATTTTAAAGTGTGATATAATTTATATCTTTTTTCACACATAAAATAAAAGTGGGAAGTTTTTTATTTACTTCTTTCACACTATAATATGTGAAAACCAAAATTTGTAAATTAGCTCACTATTTTAAGTGTGAACTTTAGTTTTCAAAATAAAAAAATGTGAAGGTTTTTATGATCTTTATCACACTTGTTTTTGCACACTTATAAGTGTGAATATTATGAAATACAAATTCGTGGTTCATAAAGTGTGAAAAAAAAACATGAACAAAAGGCTAATTTGTTGTACTGTGAGTTTGACGGTTTTCGTGGCAATCACTGAAAAATTAACCTTTTTAGGAGCTAAGCATTACAATATTGATTAACAACTAACATTTTGCTTTGTAAAATGTTTACACTTAAATTGTATGTAAAATATCGATCATAGTATGCATTTCTTCTTAGAGCTATGTGGACACGATGTAATTCTCAAGACAAAATACATTGATATTGTTATTACGTTAACAACAAAATGAAAATAACAAAGTTTTCTAGTACTATAATTTATGTTGACTATGTAGAAAAAAATATTCACGAGGTACTACGAGAAGGAATCGATAAATTTGCGAGGAACAAGGGTTTCACGGATACCACAGTGGTGGTCGAAGGGATTAGACGGTATCTGAAATCAACATTGATCGATGGTGACAAAAAGATCGTGTTCAATAATCACTTCGAGCCTGAGTTATTTGATCCGGAATTCTCAAGTGAGGATTTTAAGGTAAAGGCCGACGACAATTGAGAATAACAGACCACCATCATCTTGGAAATTTGAGGATTTTAAGGTAAAAACCTACTTTATTAGCCCTTGTATTAAAAAAAGCAATTTTTTTGTTTGATTTGAAAGGTGGAATTGTGCATTGTTTCTGTGTTTTGGGGGGCTAATTGACCTAATTAAGGCTTTTTTTGGTGACATTATTGGAAGAAATCCGTAGTATGCCTCCTGTTATTCAGCTTTTTGTATAGCTAAAAATATTGGGTTGGTTTCCAATAACAATTTAAGTTTCAAATCCCCCGCTCGTTTATTACATAAAACGCAAAACTAATAGAAATGGAGAACAAGATCTACTTTCCACTACTGCATTCCAAAAACAGGAAGATAGTGTTCTATTCACTCGAAACATGCACCTATCAGACATTCAGTGGCGAAAACATCCAACAACACTTCAAAGATTTTATTGGAACTGCATATCATTTATATCCTCATGCATGGATTGAACCAAGTTGGTCGTAATTATTGGTATCGTTGTTGTTTTTTATAACACTGTGGCCTTTTGGGGCATGTTTGACGTGTTACCTCTGAAGCTCATAAGCCGAAAAAGTTTTCCTTATAACTTAGCGAATAAGTTGAAATTCAACTTTCTTATAAGTAGATAGGTTTGACAATTACTTGATAAGTGGCTGAAGTGTAACATTATTGTTTACTTCTAAACTAATTGTGTTGGTCAATTTTGCTACTTATTTTTAAAAATGGCTTGTGTAGTTTTGCAATTAACTGTAAAGAAAATTCTTAAATTTTTTTGCATTGGTCATAATTTCTTTGAAGGAACAACCTTACTTCTCGCAACTAACTGTTCTATCGGTAGCAAACCTTTTGAGTGAGACCATTTGGCTTATTCATGAGGATAGTTCAGTATGTAGCATCTTCGTATGAGCTTTGAGAATCGGAGCCACTACAAAAATTATAGGTGAAATTCAATTTTTTTATAAGTAGATAGGTTTAACAATTACTTGATAAGTGACTCAAGTGTAACATACTAACATTATTGTTTACTTCTAAACTTATGATGTTGTCATTTTTGTTGCTTATTCTTAAAAAAGGCTTGCAATTAACTGTAAAGAAAATACTTAAATTTTGTTTGCATTGGTAATGCTCAGTGAGTACACCTTATTTCTTTTAACTCTTGACATTGCAACATTTGATCTTCTATTTCAACAACCGACTTTAAAAAAAAAAAATGTGTTTATTTTGTACAAAGTTTGGCAAGTTAATTCATATTATAACGAGTATGTAATTCAATAGACTCCAAGGGTGTGTTACAGGCAATTCTTTAAGTTGTGTATCATTTATTACAGTGACTTAGTGAAATGTATTTAAAATGCATAAAAATATAATGCTTGTAAAATCAACGGTGAAGTCTAGTATCACCTTTTTATCACAATATTTCCTATAATTTGGATCCCGGATGAAACATTAACGGTAAATAAATTAGTAATCTATGTGACGAAACAAAGATTCCGCTCCTCAAGTGCTTGTAGGTAGAAATTATTTTATATATGGAATCCCACATTGATTAAAGAAAGAAAATGATGCATGTTTATATACTTTGGTATGAATGACTAAAACATGTTGAGATTAGTATTATATTGTTGGGGTGTCTAGAGTTTGTAGTGTTTCTTGCTTATAAAGTAAGAAAATAACATGCATCAACTTTCAGCACCCCAATAATTATTACAAGTTCTTACATTTTTGTCATTTAATTAGGGGTGTTAAAAAAAGAAACCAACAAATCGAGCATAACCCCAATAATTATTACAAGTTCTTACATTTTTGTCATTTAATTAGGGGTGTTAAAAAAAGAAACCAACAAATCGAGCATAACCCCAATAATTATTACAAGTTCTTACATTTTTGTCATTTAATTAGGGGTGTTAAAAAAAGAAACCAACAAATCGAGCATAACCCCAATAATTATTACAAGTTCTTACATTTTTGTCATTTAATTAGGGGTGTTAAAAAAAGAAACCAACAAATCGAGCAGAACCAGTCAATTCGAATCCGAAGAAATCAAAGCTTTTATGAGCTTATAAGTATATAAGTTTACCTTATAAGCTTGTGAACTTTAACGATCAATTATTCACCACAACTTATTATTGAATTGAATCCATCAATAATATGACTATAAATGGATATGGCTCAACAATTGCAACAACTTGGATTTAAAAAATAATAATAATAAAAGAAAAAATGCAAGGATATTTAGCCATCAACAATGGAATAATTTGCGTGTCATTTAATAATAAAACATGCTTTTAGTGACTAAAAAAATAAGTCATATATCATTGCGGTACTTAAATACGTTTTTATTATTCTTTTGACTATTACAACAAGTTTTCATTGGCTAAATGCAAGACTTCGTATCCTTCGTATTGGTACCTTATAATACCATACAAACAACACTATCCTACTTTTCAATTAAATGCGTTAGCAACAGACATATGTGATGATCCGAAACTAGAAAACATGTAATATTCGAACCATAAAACGATATGACATAATTGTATTGCGGGGGTGTTTGTGGTAACTTTTATCCGCCTTATAAGCTTAGAGCACACACAACACACAATGAGTGTTTATTTATAATTATATTGTTGGTAATTTTAGTGTTATCCACTATTTTAGGTAATTGTGTTTTACTTAAGACCAATGATCTTATTCAAGTTTAGCTCAAGACGGGTTAGGAGTGCGGAATGCACACTCGTCAAAGTTAGCTTGATACCGCCACGACAGTCGACCTCTACAATAATCTTCGTGTAGCTTATACCTCCAAAAACCTGTTACATACTTAGAGTCCGTTCGTAATTCAAATCTTGTTTGTAATAAATCAATTTTCCACTTTTTTATAGTTCTCAAGCACGTGAGTGTTTCTTTTTCATGAGTAGTATATTTCTGTTAAGCTTGTGAGAACGTTCCAATGCACGCTCGTCAAAGTTAGCTTGATACCGCCACGACAAAGACGCGGGGGTCAAGGGGGCAACGCCCTTGTTGGGGTCCCGCTCATCAATGTTAACAGATTCCCGCCAAAAACCTAACCNTTTGGTATCCACACACCAATGCACACTTTTTCTAATTTTATAGGAGGGACCATCCATACTTTCAACTTTAACTGTCACTCCTTACCAAAATCTAATACTCTCTCTCCAAAAAACCAGCATCTCTCACATAATAAAAAATCTAATACTCTCTCTCCAAAATAACGAAAATCACACCGGAAAAAACAAAGACTCTGCTCTGACCGTAAAAAACCAAAACTCTTGCAAAACGTCAAATACCGCAGGAGAAAGAGGCTCTAGATCTGGAGTTCGATGGTTGTTGTGGCTGTGAGATTTCACGTCAGCGGTGGTTGGGCGTTTCCGGCGGCAGAGCGCTGTGAGATTTCACGTCGGTGGTGGTCCGTTATTGTTGGGTTTTGGTCGGGTTTGGGTGGGGAGAACGAGTCGTGGTTTTTTTACGAAACACGAGTCGGGCCGTTTGGGTTTGAAACGTTTCCGACTATGAACGCGGCGGAAGATAGACAATAGTCGGCCGTTTGGGTTTGACGAATCTGCAACTAAGATCGCCGCAAGTGGTGTTCCAAACGTTGTCAATATCGCCGGAAAGTCGTCGCCCGCGCGTGATAGTTGATTTTTGATCGGAATTTATTTTGATCGGAATTTATTTTGTAGGGATGGATGTGATGTTTGTATTTTACGGAGTTGAAAGAGAAATTGTACTCATTCATGCATCTCTTGAACCATCACTATCAACTTTTGTGTTGGTAAATAAAAAAATAATATAAAAAGTTACTGTACTATGTTTTTATCATTTTGCTAAAATGGTCAAGTGGTGTGTAAAAAACACATCCCTAGTCAAAAGGAGGCGTAAGAACTTTTTTCTTTTTTATCTGTGTGTAATTACTACGCTTAGATTTCCTAAATTTAGTCATGTACTGTTTGCACATATAGATGTGTGTCAAAAGACTCGAAACTTTGACAAAATTCTCAATCTTTTTAACTTACAAAATTGATTTACTCGATACCATTCATAGGTCATTCATAGGACTAGCTGCAATAAGGCTATGTTCTTGAGATGAGATTGATATACAAGAAGGAAAAAAAAATGAAAAAAATTATGTTCTTATTATGGGGAATAAATGAAAATAAGTGAGAAGAAGATGTAGTGTTTTTGTTGTATAAAATTTTCATCCAACTTTTGGGAGTAAGAGGACGGAAGAAAAGTGATTCTCTTCTTTCTTTTCTCTCTTATCTATTCTCTTCTTTTTCTTTTTTATAAACTTAACTCGAAAATACAGCGTAAGAGATACAAGACGCATCTTGTGTCGAGGTGGAGACATATACAGTACGTGCTACTTATTACACACACCTCATTGTCATGTCTTGGGTGAAAAAAAGAGAGAAGTCAGTTTTGAGGACGGCTGACTTCTGATGTTGGTTATGTGTGTGTGATATTGATTTTTGTGGGTATATTTGTGTTTGTGTGATGTATGTTTTGGTAGTGCTGTTGGTTGTCTTGTTACACTATATTGGCGATGTTGAAAAGTTAAAGTGACGCTAAGTTGACGGTGGTAAGAAGGTCATTATTACCACCAGTCTAAGATTGTAACGATTATCACTAAAACAGCCGATTAACAACACTAGGAGTAACCAAGAAACTAGCCACACAAAGAAACTCGTGTAACACAAACATAATGCACAATACACGCACACACACAGAAACAAAATAAATTCATGCGGTCAAGCCGGTGACCAAGCCGCCTTCAGAATCTTAACACATGGTTTGGGTGATCTGTCATCCGTAGTAAGCGAGTTTTGTTACTAGAATTTGTTGGCTAATCTTAGGATTGTTGATCAACATCGGGCTCTGTTGGCTAATATTATGACCATTTGTCCGTACCACGCATCATAACTGGGGTTTTGGGTTCGGGATTTCTTTTCGGCCCGCTCTCGGGCTTTAACCCATGTTTGCATCTGTGTATAACTCTTAATGAATTCTTATAAGATACTGGCGATGAAGAATTTTGTGTATTTGTAACAGCCTGAAGTAAATTTTTTGGCAAATGAGATTAAAGTCCGGTTGTGTGTGTTCAAGGAGAACTTGTTAGTTAAATTTCAACATTTGTTTGACTAGCCGATTAATATTCATATTGCGATGAGTTTAAAAATATACAAGACTTATAGAATAAACTATTTATAAATAGTTAAGTATGTATTGTTTCTGTAAATAAAATAAACTATTAATAAATATCATAAGCGGTTTTTGTAATTAACTCAAAAAAGTATTTTATCGCAATATAAATCCAACGCAATAATTATATTTCTATTTTACATATATACATTACAAGTTTCAAAAAGAGTAAACTTCACAAGGTTTGTATATGTCAATTATTTATTGACAAGATAAAAGAAATTTTAAATATGGTGCAAATTTCTTTAAGACATAATATTACTTTTAGTGATTAGGAGATGATTGTAATTATGTTTACCATATTATCATTTAGCTACTTGCAACTGCAAACCACTATTAATCGCTTTAACCTCTTATATTTACAAAATTATCGACTACCACTTTTATATTGCCACAACCATCACAGGGGTACCCTACTAATGTATATGTAATAGTTTTTCATGCTTAAAGTTATTCTAACTTGAAATTATTGCCATATAGTTATTGCCATGAAAAATGTATAATCGAAAAAGCATTGCCCGTCAAAATCTGTTATTACATGGGAGCCTTATAGTAACGTTTAATGGATTTGGGGAAGTTAAAAATGTAGAGTGTAATATGTTTAGGGGTTAGTTTGTTAGTATATCCTTGATCAGAAATCCAGATTTAAATTTACACAAGGAAATACCTCGGATTAACCAACACTCGCGAACAGGTACCCGATCGTGTGTCTATCTTTAGTAAGACCGAGTGTCGTACCCAAATAGTAGATAAATTTGGCTAATTAAAATGAAACTGAACAATAAATTAAAATAAAGCATATTAAAAATCCAATTGTGTTATAGATCCATGTGATCAATTAATTGGAAATTAATTAAAACAATCAAAACACAAATAAAATAAAATAAAATGAAATTAAAATCAGGGGAAGAAGACAGCTTTAACCTTGTTCATTCTTTATAATTCTAATGATATGATCTAGTGTGCAATGTCTAAGCATAATTCTACCGGTGGCTTTAAAGTCACGTAAACTCAATATGGCTCATTGTGATCTATGCCTATAATTTCTAGTTAACTATTACTATGATCTTATATAATAACTTAACTACATCTCAGTCATTAATTATGCTGAATTCTCAACACATAACTCACATAAACATTCATTATCTTGCGATTTTTAGTTTCTTAATTTCATTTCGCTAGGTTAACTCTAATAACTCTAGCAACTGAGCGTGGTTTGCTGTCCATTAGTCAATCAAACAATTAATGTTCAACTTGTGACCTGCTTGTGACTTAATTACTAATCATTATCAACTAAACAATCTTAACAAACACCAAAACACAAGGATCGGGAACAAGCATATAGGCTATCCAATAAAATCATGCATTAAACAATAAAATCATGTCATTCGAATCATAAGTGCATAAACAAGGGTAACACATAAGGTCGATGGTTGTCGCGATTTACTGAGAAAGTAAATGTGTTCATGTTTGGATGTTTTCTTTTGGGATGTGGGCATGCAGCTTGGGTATGGATGTAAGTTGTGACGATGATCCGATGTTTCATCTTAGTTACTAAGACTTAAATATGAACTATCGTGTTCTTGATACTATGTAGCGAGCGACGGAAGCCTGTGGTCCATCATGTTTCACAAAACCGAATTAAATACTAGGAGGATGGTTTGGCCATGGTCTAAGAAAAATTGCTTCGGAAAGATGCTATCACGTCAAAAAAAGTTACACATAAGTAACCCAATCTCGAGTGAGAAAAAATTTTACGGTTCCGATGATTACAATATTATCATTTACAGATCCAACTGTCTCAACACTGTGCTAGCACTCTGCCGCAATGCGTGGGCTGAAAACCTTGTTAACATCAGTTATAGATGTAAATAAACCACACTAAGTTACCCATTAATTAGTTATCAAAATTTCAGCATTTACATGGTTCTATGATAATTTCTCAAAAACTAGTTAAACTCACACCCAAAATCCATTCTAATACCATCAATAAGTTCATAACATGGTATTTGATCAAAACCCCAATTGGGTTAACACTTAAACATGATTATAAATAAGTTCTAGTAATTCATACCTTCAAACCTTTCAATTTAACTTCCAATTTCAGCCTTTTAATCCTTAATAGCTTCACAACACAACCTTGCTAAATCCCTAATTCACAATGAACTTTATAGAAATTGATTATATGATTTTAGAGCTCCTCCCTCTTTAACACATGTGTAATAAGCAGTGTTGCAAAAATCGGCCTAGGTGGCCGATTAATCGACGGAGATTAACCGCCATGACTTTCACTAATAGGCCTTATTAATTGGTTGGTCAAAAATCGAACAACATACAGATTAATCGGATAAAAATTGGTCAAAGCGGACAAAAATCGGATAAATCGGCCATATCGGTCACTAATAGAAATCGGTCAAATCAGGCATAAATCAACCAAATCGGAAAAAAATCGGCTAGATCGGCCAAATCATGCGTGTAGTTTCAAAATGTTATAATTTTATATATAAAATATCAAATCCAATTAATCCCTGCCTGACCGATTAATAGCTAGGTGGTATCCGGCCGCCCAACTACCGCCTAGCGATTTTTGAAACCTTGGTATATGAGGTGGGATGAAATCTCAAAAGTTACTTCAATATAAGGGAAGGGTACTAAGGATATTTTAGTCAAGTTCCATAGTAGGCAAAGTTAGTCCTCGTTAGTCGGACCATTGCAAGGATGGTACTTTTTCTAGTTAATTCTATTTTCATATTAAGTCCCTTGGATGAACGAACATTTCTAACATTAACAATAGATAACTTATGCCTTAAAATATTATAAATCATTACCGAGAAAATTAGGGTGTTACAATACACACTCACATTTTGCCTTAGAAACCATTGTTCACAACTAGAAATCGTAAAATTAAGCGGCTATTTAACGATTTACAACGCCGCAACGATCTCTACTTACGACGTTTCTTGTACTTTGCAAACTTTCACATTTTCGTTTCTTAATTCACAATGCCACACTTTCTAAAAACGCCAAGTTCATACTATTAGCTTCTTCTCTTCTAATGAGTTTGTGAGAATGATTTGAATTCCATTTAGATAATGAGAAATATTTGTTGTTTGATTGTGTAGATAGTGTGAAAGATGAGATTTTAAGTTGTAAGAAAAATTCAAGGAGTATGATGTACTTATTGAGAAATAAAATGGTTAAGTATATATTGCTTTTTTAAATATATTTCCTTACGTTTCATTTTCTAGTAGTTGATATTTTTTGAGTGTGCATAATTTTCGGCGGTCTGCACCACTAAACTACATCCAAAATGTCCCCATCACGCGCGGGGGCGGGTGTAAAGGGTGTTTACTCATGGATGGTCACCACCATCGGGTGGTTTAATGACCAATTACACTTTGTCTAAGGGAGGTTGGGGGTTTGATTTAAGGGGAAAAATCTTTGGTATACTTTCTTTTCAATTTTTACTCAGTTTAAACAATACATTAACTAGCTAAATAAAAGTCCTAATTAAAAATTAACTAAGAGCATCACGAGCATTCAGGGGTTATAGACCCGTGTTATACGAAAACGTACTGTCACGTTAGTTTTTCAGCCCTATAACTGAGAACCTATAACTCAGCCCAAAAACACTCCCCTCGTCACTCAAGTTATAGGACAGCCTTGGGCCTTCATTTATTAAACATTAAAATAAATACATTACCTAATTTAAATAAGGGATATTTACATATATCCCAACATAACATTCTTAATTACATATTTCCCCAATGAAAATTTAGAATAATACCAGTTATGAAAAATATTTATGCTAAGACAATTCTGCCCTTATAAATTCTAAAAACCGTAGCTTGATTTGAGCGCCAAAAGCCCAAAACATTATCATTTCACCATCTTCTTCTTAATCTTCTACCATTCCTTTAATCAGTAGCTAAACAACAAATTTTGAAAAGTTGATTATATATGAAGCTACTAAGTCCATCGTATTTGACTATTATTATGAGTTGATGACTATACAAATAATCATTTTGTAACCTAGGCATACTTGTGGCAATCTTTGATAAATCAACGAACTTTTTTAGATAATGTTACATGTTTACTATAGCCTTGTGAGTTTATATGTTTGTGGAAAATAATTGTTTTCTCAATAGATTTGATTTTTGTCAGATGCAACACTGGACAGAAAAAGATCTGTAAACATGAATATAATTAGAATTTTATTGGAGATTATCACTGAAAAGGGTACAATGGTCATATTTCAAAGTTGTTTATAATAAATGAAATGGGTAAATATGATAATCAAGTAAGTGAATTTGGGTGTATTTGTTAGTTCAAATTTTGGTTGCGGAAATATGTAATTAACAAAGTTTTAGTGGGGACATATGTAATTGCCCCAGAAAAAAGAAAAAAAAATGTTGTCTTCTTCCTTGGCTTGCTAGAGACCAGAAAAAAAAAAAAAAAAAAAAAAAAAAAAAAAAAAAAAAAAAAA